>CAJUXP010000144.1:0-80331 GCA_910591515.1 Cerceris rybyensis
AAGGCAAAAGTCGCATCCAGCGGTGAACTTGTGTAGCAAAATGTGTTTTTTATCATATCCAATGGTCGTTTTTTTCTCAGCAGCAACCGCGGAGATAAAAAACGCATCCGCGCTGAATCGGTGTATCAAAATGCGTTTCTTTCATCTCTGCGGGCGCTTTTGTCTCCGCTGTCACTGCGAAGGCAAAAGTCGCATCCAGCGGTGAACTTGTGTAGCAAAATGTGTTTTTTATCATCTCCAATGGTCTTTTTTTCTCAGCAGCAACCGCGGAGATAAAAAACGCATCCGCGTTGAATCGGTGTATCAAAATGCGTTTATTTCATCTCTGCAGGCGCTTTAGTCTCCGCTGTCACTGCGAAGGCAAAAGTCGCATCCAGCTGTGAACTTGTGTAGCAAAATGTGTTTTTTACCATCTCCAATGTTCGTTTTTTTCTCAGCAGCAACCGCGCAGATAAAAAACGCATCCGCGCTGAATCGGTGTAGCAAAATGCGTTTATGTCATTTCTGCGAGCGCTTTTGTCTCCGCTGTCACTGCGAAGGCAAGAGTCGCATCCAGCGGTGAAATTGTGTAGCAAAATGTGTTTTTTATCGCCTCCAATGGTCGTTTTTTTCTCAGCAGCAGCCGCGCAGATAAAAAACGCATCCGCGCTGAATCAGTGTATCAAAATGCGTTTATTTCATCTCTGCGGACGGTTTTATCTCCGCTGTCACTGCGGAGATAAAAAACGCATCCGCGCTGAATCGGTGTATCAAAATGCGTTTATTTCATCTCTGCGGGCGCTTTTGTCTCCGCTGTCACTGCGGAGGCAAAAAACGCATCCAGCGGTGAACTTGTGTAGCAAAATGTGTTTTTTATCATCTCCATTGGTCGTTTTTTTCTCAGCAGCAACCGCAGAGATAAAAAACGCATCCGCGCTGAATCGGTGTATCAAAATGCGTTTATTTCATCTCTGCCGGCGCTTTTGTCTCCGCTGTCACTGCGGAGGCAAAAAACGCAACCAGCGGTAGAACTTGTGTAGCAAAATGTGTTTTTTATCATCTACTGTTCAGTTTATATCAGGGATAGCCAACAAAATTATTTATTATAACAATTTGCAAGAGAGTACAAATTATAGCAAAATAACAAATAAACAGTTACGCAGAGTAGATTTGTTAGTTGAAACTAATCACGAATGCACAGATGGTGTACTCTAGATAGATAGTAACGGACTGACTACCCGCTCCTTAACTTGTCGCTAAGCGAAGTTAGAAAAGAAAGGAAGAAGATATACTCAGAAAGGAAATTGGAAAAGGAGACCGATATTTCGGTAGGAATAGGAAGGGAAGGGGTAGAACAATAGGACGAACGTGAGGATAAGGTGGGAGAAGGTGTGACTGGATGTGTGAATAGAGAAAGAGAGAGAGCGGGAGTGATTGAGTGTGAGAAAGAAAGGATGCGACGGGAGAAAGACGTTAAGACGCCGTGTAATAGAACGGCGGTCATTTGAATCCAAACATTCCGCCCGCCTCGTCCTTTGGACGAAACGAGCCCTTTTGCTCTCCGTGCCCCTGGTAATTTGCCCAGTGGTAATTTGCCGCCCGCCGTGGTCCGCTGTAAGTGGCGTCGTGGTAGTCGACTCTCAAGTCTCGTGCGGATGTGAGTGTGGAGATCCTTAGTGGAGCGCATAGTGATCCACACTACAGATCGGTGTCGTCCTTTGGCAGCATGCAAAGCTTCACCACTGGCCGTTTGAAAGTGGAGTGTTGTGTGCGGATAGTGGCCACCCGCACCCTTCCATCGGGTCCTGGGTTCAGTCCCACGACACGTGCTAAGGCCCATTTAGAAGGTGGGAGCAGTTCGTTCCGCAAGATGCAGAGGTCACCTATCTGGATCTGTGCCTTCGGTAGACGCCATTTTCCCCGTGCCTGCAATGACGCAAGATACTCGGATGACCAGCGACGCCAGAAATGTTCGTACATCAGCCGAATGTGTTGCCATCGTGACAGGTGGGATATTTTGACTTCGGTGACCGTAGGCTCTGGAACACTGACAAGAGCTGACCCAATTAGAAAGTGCCCTGGTGTCAATGCGGATAGATCCTCTGCGTCATCACTCATGGCTTGCATAGGCCTCGAATTGAGACATGCTTCTATCTGGGTAAGAAGAGTGATCATTTCTTCCATGGTAAGAATGGTGGTACCCAGCACTCTTCGAAGGTGATGCTTCGTTGCCTTCACAGCAGCCTCCCACAAGCCCCCAAAGTGAGGAGCTCCTGGTGGAATGAACCTCCATTGGGTTCCATCGGAAGCAAGAACCTCAGCGATGCGCCTTGACTCGGCACTAGCGGAGTGAAACATGCGTCGTAATTCTGCATCGGCTCCCACAAAATTCGTTCCACAGTCGCTGGTAATCGTGACACAAATTCCTCTTCTGGCGACAAAGCGACGATAAGCGGCCAGAAAGGCCTCCGTAGAATAATCTGTAACCAACTCAAGATGAACAGCTCGTGTACTGAAACATACGAAGATAGCGAGATATGTCTTCCTGGATTTGTGACCTCTTCCCCTCATGGTGGTCACAGAAAAAGGGCCTGCGTAGTCCACACCTGAGTGGAGAAAGGGTCTCGCAGGTATTACCCTGGGTTGTGGTAAATCGCCCATTAGCTGCTCTGCTGGTTTTGACCTCCACCGAATGCAGGGTATGCATTTATGAATTATGGCCCTTGTGACTCGTCTTCCGCTCAGGATCCAATATCGTCTTCGTAATGTGCTGAGTGTTAATTGAACTCCTCCATGTAGTGTCCGGGTATGACAGTCACGAACAACAAGGTTCGTGAAGTGAGATCTTAATGGGAGCAACAACGGATGTTTCTCATCATAATCCAACAGCGAGTGCTTGAGACGCCCCCCGACTCGAAGCAGCCCCTCACTATCCAGGAAGGGTGTAAGCCGTAGCAGTGCCCCTTTGGAAACGGAGCGCTGGGATTCCAAGGAAGAAATCTCAAGAGGAAAAGCAGACCTTTGCACAATTTTTATCCATAGATTATGAGCATAACGTAGCTCTAGAGGTGTTAATGAATCACAAGAGCGTTGATCTTTGGGAAGACGAGCTTGAGATATGAATCGAACACACCAAGCAGTCACTCTCAAGAGCTTCGAAAGAGAGGAAAAACGAAACAGCAAGTCCCAAGGTTGCTTAGCTATAATTGCAGTATGGCTGTGTGCTCGTTCTTCGAGATTGGTGTTCATCTCGCGATCAGGAGCACGGGTCTCCCAAGGGGTGTCGACCTCTTGAAGAAAGGCCGGTCCATGCCACCAGAGTGAATGAGTGAGACATTGAAAGCTATTAATGCCTCGCGAAGCGCAGTCTGCTGGGTTAAACTCGCTTCGAACATGATGCCAGTGTGCCCCCGGAAGTGAGGTTTGAATGGCGGATACTCTGTTCGCCACGAAGGACTTCCAACGAGAAGGATGGGCTTGAAGCCAACTTAAAACCACTGTGGAGTCTGACCACAGATGTATAGAGTGATGAACGAAGGTTAGTGAGGAGAGCAAATGTGTTGTCATTTTCACCATAAGAGAGGCAGCGCATAACTCTAAGCTAGGCAAAGAGATTTGCTTAATTGGAGCAACCCTTGATTTGGCAGTTATCAGGGATACTGAAATGGAGCCGTCGGCCAACTTGACCCGAAGATAACTCACTGCTGCGTAAGCTCGTTCAGAAGCATCCGCAAAACTGTGAATTTCTGCAAACACATTAGAAGCTTCAGATCCTAGCCATCGAGGGATCTGTAGATGAGCTAAATGAATTAAATCATTGTAATAAAGCTTCCAAGAATGAGCTGTTGTTGCGGGAAGCGGATCATCCCAGCCAATGGAGAGCTGCCATAAGGATTGCAAGAAGATTTTTGCCGTAACAGTGACTGGAATTAACCACCCCAGTGGATCATAAAGCCGAGCTATCTGAGATAGAACCAAGCGTTTGGTGAGAACAACAGGAAGAGTATCGAGTCTCACCTGAAAAACGAAGTTGTCAGTCTTGGGTTGCCACTTCAAACCCAGCAAGCTGTGGGAATAGTCTGAATCCCAGTTAAGTTCGGGGACGTGTGCTACCTCATCTGGTTCCAAGTAAGTCAAGAGATCAGGTGTGTTGGACGTCCACTTACGCAGCGTGAAGCCGCCCGCCTTGAGCAAGGCTATTAACTGTAGTTGCTTGGTGCGAGCTTCAGACAGTGTATCCGCACCCGAGAGGATGTCGTCGACGTATGTATCGTGCAACAAGGCATCGGTACCGACAGGGTAGGTAGACTCTTCGTCCTTAGCCAGTTGTTGCAATGTTCGGATCGCCAGAAAGGGCGCACAAGCCAAACCGTAGGTAATGGTTCTTAAATTGTAAGTTTTGGCTTCTTCCTCACATGTCCTTCTCCACAGAATACACTGGAGATCCCAGTCATCGGGATGTATTTGGACTTGCCGATACATTTTCTCAATATCAGCGGCAAACACAAAGCGGTGCTGGCGCCAGCGTTGAAGAATTGTGCGAAGCTCTGGCAGCAGGTTGGGACCTACTAACAAGATATCATTTAATGATAAGCCGGAGGAGGACTTTCGTGAACCGTTGAAAACCACTCTTAATTTAGTGGAAGTGCTTGACTCCTTTATGACGCCATGATGTGGCAAGAAGTATCGTGTTGGAACAGAAACTGAGTTTTCTGGCACCAAGCTCATGTGATTCAACTGCTCGTATTCCTGGAGAAAAGCATGGTACGCTTCACGGAAGTCCTCGTCCTTCTTAAATCGAAGTTCCATGCGAGCGAGCATTTTGAATGCGTACGCCTTTGTGTCACCTAGCATGGAAGGAGATTGCTTCAATGGCAATTTGACAACATATCTTCCTTCCATGTTTCGGCAGTGCGTTCTCTCGAAGTGGTCTTCGCATTGCTGATCCTCCATGGAGAGCGGAATCTTCTCAACGCTAACTTCCTCTTGTTCCCAGAAACGCTGCAGAAGAGAAGATAAGGATTCCTCCAAGCTACATTGGAGAGTAGTGACCGATGTGGTGTGCTTCAAGTTTTTCTGCTGAAGAGGGCCCGTGAGTATCCATCCTAGTTTTGTTTTTTGTGCTACAGGGCTATCGGATAGCCCCTTACAGAGACCTTCTTCAATTATTTGAGCATAGACCTCTGCACCCAGCAGTACGTCGATGGAGGTCAACTTCTTGGGTTGAGGATCGGCCAGTTGGAGTCCTTCAACGTGCTTCAAGGAGGACGCAGCGGCGTAACTAGGGACTTGATAGTTAGTCAGTCGAGGCAATACAAGCGCTTGAGTTGTGATAATTGTAGTGTTGCAAAAATGTGGTGTAAAAGAAAAGGTTACAACTCCTCTAGCTGTGTTGTGAGCCTTAGCCCCCACACCAACCACTGGAATTGGAGCTGACCTCCTAGGCAGTCTGAGTTGCTGAACAAGAGCTTCAGTAATCAAGGACACTTCAGAGCAAGGATCTACCAAGGCACGCACCTGTCGAGTCTCTCCTCTGTCTGACGAAAGCCTCACAATTGCGGTCGCAAGCAGAGTGGAAGCGCCTGCAAACCTCTCCGTTGTAGAAGAAGATGGTGACGTCGATGTTTGGCACACTACCGTGTTTGTGGCAAAGCTTGGAGATGGACGGGACTCCAAGGAGGCGGCTTCGGTCGTGTTTACCATTGCGTGATGGAGAGTGGTGTGATGTCTTTCGTGACATGTCTGACAGGACTTGATGGATTTGCAATCACTCTCAGAATGAGATCCGAGACAGTTGAGGCACAGCTTAAATCTCCTCACTGCCTCTCTTCGTTGTTCTGGCGCCTTTGCTTGATACTGCCCGCAGAAAAGGATAAAATGATTTCTCTGACATAATTGGCATTTACTTCCCTTGAATTCGGGTTTCGTTACTACGTGAGCCTTGACTCTCGACGGGGTAGATGAAGTCCTTCCTGTTCTCTCCGGTATGGAAGTGTTCCCGAAGGTTGATGACGTCGATACAGAACTTGAAGCCTTGAAATTATGTTCGAGTGCCTCTAAGGCCCTAATTCGCGTAGACAGAAAGGATTTGAGTTCGACAAATTTTGGAGGTGATGTGGTCGCTCCAATTGATGTCTCCCAGTCACGCCTCGATCGAGAGTCTAATCGTTGGGTGGTTATGTAGACTAGCCAATCGTCCCAGTGCTGAACTGGACGGTTTAAAGATTCCAAAGCTTGCACCGCGTCAACAGTAGAATTAAAGAGAAATTTAAGAGCAGCAACAGATTCGGATTTGGAGGAAGGCAATGAGCAGAGCGTTGAGAGGTGTGAACTTACCAAGAGTCTTTCATTCTCGTAACGTTCCAACAATGAGTCCCATGCTCTTGTGAAATTAGTTTCGCTCACTGGGATGTTGTGAAGAAGCTGTGCGGGTTCACCTTTCAGGATCATTTTCAGATAATGCAGCCTTTCCACGTTTGTGAGCGTAGGATTTCCGATTATAAGCGATTGGAAAATATCCTTGAAATTTACCCATTTGGCATACTCGCCGTTGAACTCGGGCATGTTGATATGCGGTAGTTGCTGGCGCAATCGAACGTCAGCTGGGACTGATTGTGGCTCAGCGCTGGCGGCAGACACTTGTGCGGTAGTGAATTTAGCTAAATAATCAAGAAGCTTACCCTTCTGTAGCAAATACTGCTCCTCCGTGAACGAGAATACGTCCTCCTTGAAGTAAGGTAAGAGCAACTCCTTAGCTTCTGCTACATCCAGTATTTGCTCGTGTTCACTTTGAAAGGTGGCCCAGTTCTTTTCCAGTGCCTCCAGTCGGCTAGTCACACCTCCCTTTGTAATGTTCGCGCTTCCGAGCTTCTTTAAATTCTCGATTGTTCGCGAAATACGTCCCGCTAGGTCTGTTTGTCGATTAATATACTTCTCCATTTTAGTTAATTGTTCCACACGACCGAGCTCACCTTGTAAACTCGTTGGAGCACGAAACTACGCGCGGTTTTCAGACGATGTAACGGCTCACAGCTAATAAACACAGCTCAAGGTCACGAACATGCGTTTTATTATTGTACCTCACTTACTTTCGAGAATAAGCACACTGTTTTAATTTCGCTTTAACACACGATTCGAATTTAGATAGTTTAAGAAAGTTTGAGAGAGTTTTCCGATGTAGCACGAATCAATTTTAAGCGTTGGCTGAGTGCGATTAACTGTAACGGTTCTCACTCGAGAAGGTCTCGAAGTATCCGGCTCGAAGGACCAAATTTAATGTTCAGTTTATATCAGGGATAGCCAACAAAATTATTTATTATAACAATTTGCAAGAGAGTACAAATTATAGCAAAATAACAAATAAACAGTTACGCAGAGTAGATTTGTTAGTTGAAACTAATCACGAATGCACAGATGGTGTACTCTAGATAGATAGTAACGGACTGACTACCCGCTCCTTAACTTGTCGCTAAGCGAAGTTAGAAAAGAAAGGAAGAAGATATACTCAGAAAGGAAATTGGAAAAGGAGACCGATATTTCGGTAGGAATAGGAAGGGAAGGGGTAGAACAATAGGACGAACGTGAGGATAAGGTGGGAGAAGGTGTGACTGGATGTGTGAATAGAGAAAGAGAGAGAGCGGGAGTGATTGAGTGTGAGAAAGAAAGGATGCGACGGGAGAAAGACGTTAAGACGCCGTGTAATAGAACGGCGGTCATTTGAATCCAAACATCTACAATGGTCGTTTTTTTCTCAGCAGCAACCGCGGAGATAAAAAACACATCCGCGCTGAATCGGTGTTTCAAAATGCGTTTATTTCATCTCTGCGGGCGCTTTTGTCTCCGCTGTCACTGCGGAGGCAAAAAATGCATCCAGCGGTGAACTTGTGTAGCAAAATGTGTTTTTTATCATCTCCAATGGGCGCTTTTTTCTCAGCAGCAACCGCGGAGATAAAAAACGCATCCGCGCTGAATCGGTGAAGCAAAATGCGTTTTTTTCATCTCTCCGGGCGCTTTTGTCTCCGCTGTCACTGCGAAGGCAAAAGTCGCATCCAGCGGTGAACTTGTGTAGCAAAATGTGTTTTTTATCATCTCCAATGGTCGTTTTTTTCTCAGCAGCAACCGCCGAGATAAAAAACGCATCCGCGCTGAATCGGTGTATCAAAATGCGTTTATTTCATCTCTGCCGGCGCTTTTGTCTCCGCTGTCACTGCGGAGGCAAAAAACGCATCCAGCGGTGAACTTGTGTAGCAAAATGTGTTTTTTATCATCTACAATGGTCGTTTTTTTCTCAGCAGCAACCGCGGAGATAAAAAACACATCCGCGCTGAATCGGTGTTTCAAAATGCGTTTATTTCATCTCTGCGGGCGCTTTTGTCTCCGCTGTCATTGCGGAGGCAAAAAACGCATCCAGCGGTGAACTTGTGTAGCAAAATGTGTTTTTTATCATCTCCAATGGGCGCTTTTTTCTCAGCAGCAGCCGCGGAGATAAAAAACGCATCCGCGCTGAATCGGTGAAGCAAAATGCGTTTTTTTCATCTCTGCGGGCGCTTTAGTCTCCGCTGTCACTGCGGAGGCAAAAGTCGCATCCAGCGGTGAACTTGTGTAGCAAAATGTGTTTTTTATCATCTCCAATGGTCGTTTTTTTCTCAGCAGCAACCGCGGAGATAAAAAACGCATCCGCGCTGAATCGGTGTAGCAAAATGCGTTTATTTCATCTATGCGGGCGCTTTTGTCTCCGCTGTCACTGCGAAGGCAAAAGTCGCATCCAGCGATGAACTTGTGTAGCAAAATGTGTTTTTACCATCTCCAATGGTCGTGTTTTCTCAGCAGCAACCGCGGAGATAAAAAACGCATCCGCGCTGAATCGGTGTAGCAAAATGCGTTTATTTCATCTCTGCGGGCGCTTTTGTCTCCGCTGTCACTGCGAAGGCAAAAGTCGCATCCAGCGATGAACTTGTGTAGCAAAATTTGTTTTTTATCATCTCCAATGGTCGTTTTCTTCTCAGCAGCAGTCGCGGAGATAAAAAACGCATCCGCGCAGAATCGGTATATCAAAATGCGTTTATTTCATCTCTGCGGACGCTTTTGTCTCCGCTGTCACTGCGGAGGCAAAAAACGCATCCAGCGGTGAACTTGTGTAGCAAAATGTGTTTTTTATCATCTCCAATGGTCGTTTTTTTCTCAGCAGCAACCGCCGAGATAAAAAACGCATCCGCGCTGAATCGGTGTATCAAAATGCGTTTATTTCATCTCTGCGGGCGCTTTTGTCTCCGCTGTCACTGCGGAGGCAAAAAACGCATCCAGCGGTGAACTTGTGTACCAAAATGTGTTTTTTATCATCTCCATTGGTCGTTTTTTTCTCAGCAGCAACCGCAGAGATAAAAAACGCATCCGCGCTGAATCGGTGTATCAAAATGCGTTTATTTCATCTCTGCGGGCGCTTTTGTCTCCGCTGTCACTGCGGAGGCATAAAATGTATCCATCGGTGAACTTGTGTAGAAAATGTGTTTTTTATCATCTCCTATGGTCGTTTTTTTCTCAGCAGCAACAGCGTAGATGAAAAACGCATCCGCGCTGAATCGGTGTAGCAAAATGCGTTTCTTTCATCTCTGCGGGCGCTTTTGTCTCCGCTGTCACTGCGAAGGCAAAAGTCGCATCCAGCTGTGAACTTGTGTAGCAAAATGTGTTTTTTATCATCTCCAATGGCCTTTTTTTCTCAGCAGCAACCGCGGAGATAAAAAACGCATCCGCGCTGAATCGGTGTATCAAAATGCGTTTATTTCATCTCTGCAGGCGCTTTAGTCTCCGCTGTCACTGCGAAGGCAAAAGTCGCATCCAGCTGTGAACTTGTGTAGCAAAATGTGTTTTTTACCATCTCCAATGTTCGTTTTTTTCTCAGGAGCAACCGCGCAGATAAAAAACGCATTCGCGCTGAATCGGTGTAGCAAAATGCGTTTATGTCATTTCTGCGAGCGCTTTTGTCTCCGCTGTCACTGCGAAGGCAAGAGTCGCATCCAGCGGTGAAATTGTGTAGCAAAATGTGTTTTTTATCGCCTCCAATGGTCGTTTTTTTCTCAGCAGCAGCCGCGCAGATAAAAAACGCATCCGCGCTGAATCAGTATATCAAAATGCGTTTATTTCATCTCTGCGGACGGTTTTATCTCCGCTGTCACTGCTGAGATAAAAAACGCATCCGCGCTGAATCGGTGTATCAAAATGCGTTTATTTCATCTCTGCGGGCGCTGTTGTCTCCGCTGTCACTGCGGAGGCAAAAAACGCATCCAGCGGTGAACTTGTGTAGCAAAATGTGTTTTTTATCATCTCCATTGGTCGTTTTTTTCTCAGCAGCAACCGCAGAGATAAAAAACGCATCCGCGCTGAATCGGTGTATCAAAATGCGTTTATTTCATCTCTGCGGGCGCTTTTGTCTCCGCTGTCACTGCGGAGGCAAAAAACGCAACCAGCGGTGAACTTGTGTAGCAAAATGTGTTTTTTATCATCTACAATGGTCGTTTTTTTCTCAGCAGCAACCGCGGAGATAAAAAACACATCCGCGCTGAATCGGTGTTTCAAAATGCGTTTATTTCATCTCTGCGGGCGCTTTTGTCTCCGCTGTCATTGCGGAGGCAAAAAACGCATCCAGCGGTGAACTTGTGTAGCAAAATGTGTTTTTTATCATCTCCAATGGGCGCTTTTTTCTCAGCAGCAGCCGCGGAGATAAAAAACGCATCCGCGCTGAATCGGTGAAGCAAAATGCGTTTTTTTCATCTCTGCGGGCGCTTTAGTCTCCGCTGTCACTGCGGAGGCAAAAGTCGCATCCAGCGGTGAACTTGTGTAGCAAAATGTGGTTTTTATCATCTCCAATGGGCGCTTTTTTCTCAGCAGCAACCGCGGAGATAAAAAACGCATCCGCGCTGAATCGGTGAAGCAAAATGCGTTTTTTTCATCTCTGCGGGCGCTTTAGTCTCCGCTGTCACTGCGGAGGCAAAAGTCGCATCCAGCGGTGAACTTGTGTAGCAAAATGTGGTTTTTATCATCTCCTATGGTCGTTTTTTTCTCAGCAGCAACCGCGGAGATAAAAAACGCATCCGCGCTGAATCGGTTTATCAAAATGCGTTTATTTCATCTCTCCGGGCGCTTTTGTCTCCGCTGTCACTGCGAAGGCAAAAGTCGCATCCAGCGGTGAACTTGTGTAGCAAAATGTGTTTTTTATCATCTCCAATGGTCGTTTTTTTCTCAGCAGCAACCGCGGAGATAAAAAACGCATCCGCGCTGAATCGGTGTAGCAAAATGCGTTTATTTCATCTATGCGGGCGCTTTTGTCTCCGCTGTCACTGCGAAGGCAAAAGTCGCATCCAGCGATGAACTTGTGTAGCAAAATGTGTTTTTTACCATCTCCAATGGTCGTGTTTTCTCAGCAGCAACCGCGGAGATAAAAAACGCATCCGCGCTGAATCGGTGTAGCAAAATGCGTTTATTTCATCTCCGCGGGCGCTTTTGTCTCCGCTGTCACTGCGAAGGCAAAAGTCGCATCCAGCGATGAACTTGTGTAGCAAAATTTGTTTTTTATCATCTCCAATGGTCGTTTTCTTCTCAGCAGCAGTCGCGGAGATAAAAAACGCATCCGCGCAGAATCGGTGTATCAAAATGCGTTTATTTCATCTCTGCGGACGCTTTTGTCTCCGCTGTCACTGCGGAGGCAAAAAACGCATCCAGCGGTGAACTTGTGTAGCAAAATGTGTTTTTTATCATCTCCAATGGCCGTTTTTTTCTCAGCAGCAACCGCCGAGATAAAAAACGCATCCGCGCTGAATCTGTGTATCAAAATGCGTTTATTTCATCTCTGCGGACGGTTTTATCTCCGCTGTCACTGCGGAGATAAAAAACGCATCCGCGCTGAATCGGTGTATCAAAATGCGTTTATTTCATCTCTGCGGGCGCTGTTGTCTCCGCTGTCACTGCGGAGGCAAAAAACGCATCCAGCGGTGAACTTGTGTAGCAAAATGTGTTTTTTATCATCTCCATTGGTCGTTTTTTTCTCAGCAGCAACCGCAGAGATAAAAAACGCATCCGCGCTGAATCGGTGTATCAAAATGCGTTTATTTCATCTCTGCCGGCGCTTTTGTCTCCGCTGTCACTGCGGAGGCAAAAAACGCATCCGCGCTGAATCGGTGTATCAAAATGCGTTTATTTCATCTCTGCGGGCGCTTTTGTCTCCGCTGTCACTGCGGAGGCATAAAATGTATCCATCGGTGAACTTGTGTAGCAAAATGTGTTTTTTATCATCTCCTATGGTCGTTTTTTTCTCAGCAGCAACCGCGTAGATGAAAAACGCATCCGCGCTGAATCGGTGTAGCAAAATGCGTTTCTTTCATCTCTGCGGGCGCTTTTGTCTCCGCTGTCACTGCGAAGGCAAAAGTCGCATCCAGCGGTGAACTTGTGTAGCAAAATGTGTTTTTTATCATATCCAATGGTCGTTTTTTTCTCAGCAGCAACCGCGGAGATAAAAAACGCATCCGCGCTGAATCGGTGTATCAAAATGCGTTTCTTTCATCTCTGCGGGCGCTTTTGTCTCCGCTGTCACTGCGAAGGCAAAAGTCGCATCCAGCGGTGAACTTGTGTAGCAAAATGTGTTTTTTATCATCTCCAATGGTCTTTTTTTCTCAGCAGCAACCGCGGAGACAAAAAACGCATCCGCGTTGAATCGGTGTATCAAAATGCGTTTATTTCATCTCTGCAGGCGCTTTAGTCTCCGCTGTCACTGCGAAGGCAAAAGTCGCATCCAGCTGTGAACTTGTGTAGCAAAATGTGTTTTTTACCATCTCCAATGTTCGTTTTTTTCTCAGCAGCAACCGCGCAGATAAAAAACGCATCCGCGCTGAATCGGTGTAGCAAAATGCGTTTATGTCATTTCTGCGAGCGCTTTTGTCTCCGCTGTCACTGCGAAGGCAAGAGTCGCATCCAGCGGTGAAATTGTGTAGCAAAATGTGTTTTTTATCGCCTCCAATGGTCGTTTTTTTCTCAGCAGCAGCCGCGCAGATAAAAAACGCATCCGCGCTGAATCAGTGTATCAAAATGCGTTTATTTCATCTCTGCGGACGGTTTTATCTCCGCTGTCACTGCGGAGATAAAAAACGCATCCGCGCTGAATCGGTGTATCAAAATGCGTTTATTTCATCTCTGCGGGCGCTTTTGTCTCCGCTGTCACTGCGGAGGCAAAAAACGCATCCAGCGGTGAACTTGTGTAGCAAAATGTGTTTTTTATCATCTCCATTGGTCGTTTTTTTCTCAGCAGCAACCGCAGAGATAAAAAACGCATCCGCGCTGAATCGGTGTATCAAAATGCGTTTATTTCATCTCTGCCGGCGCTTTTGTCTCCGCTGTCACTGCGGAGGCAAAAAACGCAACCAGCGGTAGAACTTGTGTAGCAAAATGTGTTTTTTATCATCTACAATGGTCGTTTTTTTCTCAGCAGCAACCGCGGAGATAAAAAACACATCCGCGCTGAATCGGTGTTTCAAAATGCGTTTATTTCATCTCTGCGGGCGCTTTTGTCTCCGCTGTCACTGCGGAGGCAAAAAATGCATCCAGCGGTGAACTTGTGTAGCAAAATGTGTTTTTTATCATCTCCAATGGGCGCTTTTTTCTCAGCAGCAACCGCGGAGATAAAAAACGCATCCGCGCTGAATCGGTGAAGCAAAATGCGTTTTTTTCATCTCTCCGGGCGCTTTTGTCTCCGCTGTCACTGCGAAGGCAAAAGTCGCATCCAGCGGTGAACTTGTGTAGCAAAATGTGTTTTTTATCATCTCCAATGGTCGTTTTTTTCTCAGCAGCAACCGCCGAGATAAAAAACGCATCCGCGCTGAATCGGTGTATCAAAATGCGTTTATTTCATCTCTGCCGGCGCTTTTGTCTCCGCTGTCACTGCGGAGGCAAAAAACGCATCCAGCGGTGAACTTGTGTAGCAAAATGTGTTTTTTATCATCTACAATGGTCGTTTTTTTCTCAGCAGCAACCGCGGAGATAAAAAACACATCCGCGCTGAATCGGTGTTTCAAAATGCGTTTATTTCATCTCTGCGGGCGCTTTTGTCTCCGCTGTCATTGCGGAGGCAAAAAACGCATCCAGCGGTGAACTTGTGTAGCAAAATGTGTTTTTTATCATCTCCAATGGGCGCTTTTTTCTCAGCAGCAGCCGCGGAGATAAAAAACGCATCCGCGCTGAATCGGTGAAGCAAAATGCGTTTTTTTCATCTCTGCGGGCGCTTTAGTCTCCGCTGTCACTGCGGAGGCAAAAGTCGCATCCAGCGGTGAACTTGTGTAGCAAAATGTGTTTTTTATCATCTCCAATGGTCGTTTTTTTCTCAGCAGCAACCGCGGAGATAAAAAACGCATCCGCGCTGAATCGGTGTAGCAAAATGCGTTTATTTCATCTATGCGGGCGCTTTTGTCTCCGCTGTCACTGCGAAGGCAAAAGTCGCATCCAGCGATGAACTTGTGTAGCAAAATGTGTTTTTACCATCTCCAATGGTCGTGTTTTCTCAGCAGCAACCGCGGAGATAAAAAACGCATCCGCGCTGAATCGGTGTAGCAAAATGCGTTTATTTCATCTCTGCGGGCGCTTTTGTCTCCGCTGTCACTGCGAAGGCAAAAGTCGCATCCAGCGATGAACTTGTGTAGCAAAATTTGTTTTTTATCATCTCCAATGGTCGTTTTCTTCTCAGCAGCAGTCGCGGAGATAAAAAACGCATCCGCGCAGAATCGGTATATCAAAATGCGTTTATTTCATCTCTGCGGACGCTTTTGTCTCCGCTGTCACTGCGGAGGCAAAAAACGCATCCAGCGGTGAACTTGTGTAGCAAAATGTGTTTTTTATCATCTCCAATGGTCGTTTTTTTCTCAGCAGCAACCGCCGAGATAAAAAACGCATCCGCGCTGAATCGGTGTATCAAAATGCGTTTATTTCATCTCTGCGGGCGCTTTTGTCTCCGCTGTCACTGCGGAGGCAAAAAACGCATCCAGCGGTGAACTTGTGTACCAAAATGTGTTTTTTATCATCTCCATTGGTCGTTTTTTTCTCAGCAGCAACCGCAGAGATAAAAAACGCATCCGCGCTGAATCGGTGTATCAAAATGCGTTTATTTCATCTCTGCGGGCGCTTTTGTCTCCGCTGTCACTGCGGAGGCATAAAATGTATCCATCGGTGAACTTGTGTAGAAAATGTGTTTTTTATCATCTCCTATGGTCGTTTTTTTCTCAGCAGCAACAGCGTAGATGAAAAACGCATCCGCGCTGAATCGGTGTAGCAAAATGCGTTTCTTTCATCTCTGCGGGCGCTTTTGTCTCCGCTGTCACTGCGAAGGCAAAAGTCGCATCCAGCTGTGAACTTGTGTAGCAAAATGTGTTTTTTATCATCTCCAATGGCCTTTTTTTCTCAGCAGCAACCGCGGAGATAAAAAACGCATCCGCGCTGAATCGGTGTATCAAAATGCGTTTATTTCATCTCTGCAGGCGCTTTAGTCTCCGCTGTCACTGCGAAGGCAAAAGTCGCATCCAGCTGTGAACTTGTGTAGCAAAATGTGTTTTTTACCATCTCCAATGTTCGTTTTTTTCTCAGGAGCAACCGCGCAGATAAAAAACGCATTCGCGCTGAATCGGTGTAGCAAAATGCGTTTATGTCATTTCTGCGAGCGCTTTTGTCTCCGCTGTCACTGCGAAGGCAAGAGTCGCATCCAGCGGTGAAATTGTGTAGCAAAATGTGTTTTTTATCGCCTCCAATGGTCGTTTTTTTCTCAGCAGCAGCCGCGCAGATAAAAAACGCATCCGCGCTGAATCAGTATATCAAAATGCGTTTATTTCATCTCTGCGGACGGTTTTATCTCCGCTGTCACTGCGGAGATAAAAAACGCATCCGCGCTGAATCGGTGTATCAAAATGCGTTTATTTCATCTCTGCGGGCGCTGTTGTCTCCGCTGTCACTGCGGAGGCAAAAAACGCATCCAGCGGTGAACTTGTGTAGCAAAATGTGTTTTTTATCATCTCCATTGGTCGTTTTTTTCTCAGCAGCAACCGCAGAGATAAAAAACGCATCCGCGCTGAATCGGTGTATCAAAATGCGTTTATTTCATCTCTGCCGGCGCTTTTGTCTCCGCTGTCACTGCGGAGGCAAAAAACGCAACCAGCGGTGAACTTGTGTAGCAAAATGTGTTTTTTATCATCTACAATGGTCGTTTTTTTCTCAGCAGCAACCGCGGAGATAAAAAACACATCCGCGCTGAATCGGTGTTTCAAAATGCGTTTATTTCATCTCTGCGGGCGCTTTTGTCTCCGCTGTCATTGCGGAGGCAAAAAACGCATCCAGCGGTGAACTTGTGTAGCAAAATGTGTTTTTTATCATCTCCAATGGGCGCTTTTTTCTCAGCAGCAGCCGCGGAGATAAAAAACGCATCCGCGCTGAATCGGTGAAGCAAAATGCGTTTTTTTCATCTCTGCGGGCGCTTTAGTCTCCGCTGTCACTGCGGAGGCAAAAGTCGCATCCAGCGGTGAACTTGTGTAGCAAAATGTGGTTTTTATCATCTCCAATGGGCGCTTTTTTCTCAGCAGCAACCGCGGAGATAAAAAACGCATCCGCGCTGAATCGGTGAAGCAAAATGCGTTTTTTTCATCTCTGCGGGCGCTTTAGTCTCCGCTGTCACTGCGGAGGCAAAAGTCGCATCCAGCGGTGAACTTGTGTAGCAAAATGTGGTTTTTATCATCTCCTATGGTCGTTTTTTTCTCAGCAGCAACCGCGGAGATAAAAAACGCATCCGCGCTGAATCGGTTTATCAAAATGCGTTTATTTCATCTCTCCGGGCGCTTTTGTCTCCGCTGTCACTGCGAAGGCAAAAGTCGCATCCAGCGGTGAACTTGTGTAGCAAAATGTGTTTTTTATCATCTCCAATGGTCGTTTTTTTCTCAGCAGCAACCGCGGAGATAAAAAACGCATCCGCGCTGAATCGGTGTAGCAAAATGCGTTTATTTCATCTATGCGGGCGCTTTTGTCTCCGCTGTCACTGCGAAGGCAAAAGTCGCATCCAGCGATGAACTTGTGTAGCAAAATGTGTTTTTTACCATCTCCAATGGTCGTGTTTTCTCAGCAGCAACCGCGGAGATAAAAAACGCATCCGCGCTGAATCGGTGTAGCAAAATGCGTTTATTTCATCTCCGCGGGCGCTTTTGTCTCCGCTGTCACTGCGAAGGCAAAAGTCGCATCCAGCGATGAACTTGTGTAGCAAAATTTGTTTTTTATCATCTCCAATGGTCGTTTTCTTCTCAGCAGCAGTCGCGGAGATAAAAAACGCATCCGCGCAGAATCGGTGTATCAAAATGCGTTTATTTCATCTCTGCGGACGCTTTTGTCTCCGCTGTCACTGCGGAGGCAAAAAACGCATCCAGCGGTGAACTTGTGTAGCAAAATGTGTTTTTTATCATCTCCAATGGCCGTTTTTTTCTCAGCAGCAACCGCCGAGATAAAAAACGCATCCGCGCTGAATCTGTGTATCAAAATGCGTTTATTTCATCTCTGCGGACGGTTTTATCTCCGCTGTCACTGCGGAGATAAAAAACGCATCCGCGCTGAATCGGTGTATCAAAATGCGTTTATTTCATCTCTGCGGGCGCTGTTGTCTCCGCTGTCACTGCGGAGGCAAAAAACGCATCCAGCGGTGAACTTGTGTAGCAAAATGTGTTTTTTATCATCTCCATTGGTCGTTTTTTTCTCAGCAGCAACCGCAGAGATAAAAAACGCATCCGCGCTGAATCGGTGTATCAAAATGCGTTTATTTCATCTCTGCCGGCGCTTTTGTCTCCGCTGTCACTGCGGAGGCAAAAAACGCAACCAGCGGTGAACTTGTGTAGCAAAATGTGTTTTTTATCATCTACAATGGTCGTTTTTTTCTCAGCAGCAACCGCGGAGATAAAAAACACATCCGCGCTGAATCGGTGTTTCAAAATGCGTTTATTTCATCTCTGCGGGCGCTTTTGTCTCCGCTGTCACTGCGGAGGCAAAAAACGCATCCAGCGGTGAACTTGTGTAGCAAAATGTGTTTTTTATCATCTCCAATGGGCGCTTTTTTCTCAGCAGCAACCGCGGAGATAAAAAACGCATCCGCGCTGAATCGGTGAAGCAAAATGCGTTTTTTTCATCTCTCCGGGCGCTTTTGTCTCCGCTGTCACTGCGAAGGCAAAAGTCGCATCCAGCGGTGAACTTGTGTAGCAAAATGTGTTTTTTATCATCTCCAATGGTCGTTTTTTTCTCAGCAGCAACCGCGGAGATAAAAAACGCATCCGCGCTGAATCGGTGTAGCAAAATGCGTTTATTTCATCTATGCGGGCGCTTTTGTCTCCGCTGTCACTGCGAAGGCAAAAGTCGCATCCAGCGGTGAACTTGTGTAGCAAAATGTGTTTTTTATCATCTCCAATGGTCGTTTTTTTCTCAGCAGCAACCGCCGAGATAAAAAACGCATCCGCGCTGAATCGGTGTATCAAAATGCGTTTATTTCATCTCTGCCGGCGCTTTTATCTCCGCTGTCACTGCGGAGGCAAAAAACGCATCCAGCGGTGAACTTGTGTAGCAAAATGTGTTTTTTATCATCTCCAATGGTCGTTTTTTTCTCAGCAGCAACCGCGGAGATAAAAAACGCATCCGCGCTGAATCGGTGTAGCAAAATGCGTTTATTTCATCTATGCGGGCGCTTTTGTCTCCGCTGTCACTGCGAAGGCAAAAGTCGCATCCAGCGATGAACTTGTGTAGCAAAATGTGTTTTTTACCATCTCCAATGGTCGTGTTTTCTCAGCAGCAACCGCGGAGATAAAAAACGCATCCGCGCTGAATCGGTGTAGCAAAATGCGTTTATTTCATCTCTGCGGGCGCTTTTGTCTCCGCTGTCACTGCGAAGGCAAAAGTCGCATCCAGCGATGAACTTGTGTAGCAAAATTTGTTTTTTATCATCTCCAATGGTCGTTTTCTTCTCAGCAGCAGTCGCGGAGATAAAAAACGCATCCGCGCAGAATCGGTGTATCAAAATGCGTTTATTTCATCTCTGCGGACGCTTTTGTCTCCGCTGTCACTGCGGAGGCAAAAAACGTATCCAACGGTGAACTTGTGTAGCAAAATGTGTTTTTTATCATCTCCAATGGTCGTTTTTTTCTCAGCAGCAACCGCCGAGATAAAAAACGCATCCGCGCTGAATCGGTGTATCAAAATGCGTTTATTTCATCTCTGCGGACGGTTTTATCTCCGCTGTCACTGCGGAGATAAAAAACGCATCCGCGCTGAATCGGTGTATCAAAATGCGTTTATTTCATCTCTGCGGGCGCTTTTGTCTCCGCTGTCACTGCGGAGGCAAAAAACGCATCCAGCGGTGAACTTGTGTACCAAAATGTGTTTTTTATCATCTCCATTGGTCGTTTTTTTCTCAGCAGCAACCGCAGAGATAAAAAACGCATCCGCGCTGAATCGGTGTATCAAAATGCGTTTATTTCATCTCTGCGGGCGCTTTTGTCTCCGCTGTCACTGCGGAGGCATAAAATGTATCCATCGGTGAACTTGTGTAGCAAAATGTGTTTTTTATCATCTCCTATGGTCGTTTTTTTCTCAGCAGCAACCGCGGAGATGAAAAACGCATCCGCGCTGAATCGGTGTAGCAAAATGCGTTTATTTCATCTCTGCGGGCGCTTTTGTGTCCGCTGTCATTGCGGAGGCAAAAAATCTATCCAGCGCTGAACTTGTGTAGCAAAATGTGTTTTTTATCATCTCCTATGGTCGTTTTTTTCTCAGCAGCAACCGCGGAGATAAAAAACGCATCCGCGCTGAATCGGTGTAGCAAAATGCGTTTATTTCATCTCTTCGGGCGCTTTTGTCTCCGCTGTCACTGCGGAGGCAAAAAACGCATCCAGCGGCGAACTTGTGTAGCAAAATGTGTTTTTTATCATCTCCAATGGTCGTTTTTTTCTCAGCAGCAACCGCGGAGATAAAAAACGCATCCGCGCTGAATCTGTGTAGCAAAATGCGTTTATTTCATCTCTGCGAGCGCTTTTGTCTCCGCTGTCACTGCGGAGGCAAAAAACGCATCCAGCGGCGAACTTGTGTAGCAAAATGTGTTTTTTATCATCTCCAATGGTCGTTTTTTTCTCAGCAGCAACCGCGGAGATAAAAAACGCATCCGCGCTGAATCTGTGTAGCAAAATGCGTTTATTTCATCTCTGCGAGCGCTTTTGTCACCGCTGTCACTGCGGAGGCAAAAAATGTATCCAGCGGTGAACTTGTGTAGCAAAATGTGTTTTTTATCATCTCCAATGGTCGTTTTTTTCTCAGCAGCAACCGCGGAGATAAAAAACGCATCCGCGCTGAATCGGTGTAGCAAAATGCGTTTATTTCATCTCTGCGGGCGCTTTTGTGTCCGCTGTCATTGCGGAGGCAAAAAATCTATCCAGCGCTGAACTTGTGTAGCAAAATGTGTTTTTTATCATCTCCTATGGTCGTTTTTTTCTCAGCAGCAACCGCGGAGATAAAAAACGCATCCGCGCTGAATCGGTGTAGCAAAATGCGTTTATTTCATCTCTGCGGGCGCTTTTGTGTCCGCTGTCATTGCGGAGGCAAAAAATCTATCCAGCGCTGAACTTGTGTAGCAAAATGTGTTTTTTATCATCTCCTATGGTCGTTTTTTTCTCAGCAGCAACCGCGGAGATAAAAAACGCATCCGCGCTGAATCGGTGGATCAAAATGCGTTTATTTCATCTCTGCGGGCGCTTTTGTCTCCGCTGTCACTGCGAAGGCAAAAGTCGCATCGAGCGGTGAATTTGTGTAGCAAAATGTGTTTTTTATCATCTCCAATGGTCGTTTTTTTCTCAGCAGCAACCGCGGAGATAAAAAACGCATCCGCGCTGAATCGGTGTATCAAAATGCGTTTATTTCATCTCTGCGAACGATTTTGTCTCCGCTGTCACTGCGGAGGCAAAAAACGCATCCAGCGGTGAACTTGTGTAGCAAAATATGTTTTTTACCATCTCCAATGGTCGTTTTTTTCTCAGCAGCAACCGCGGAGATAAAAAACGCATCCGCGCTGAATCGGTGTATCAAAATGCGTTTATTTCATCTCTGCGGGCGCTTTTGTCTCCGATGTCACTGCGGAGGCAAAAAACGGATCCAGCTGTGAACTTGTGTAGCAAAATGTGTTTTTTATCATCTCCAATGGTCGTTTTTTTCTCAGCAGCAACCGCGGAGATAAAAAACGCATCCGCGCTGAATCGGTTTAGCAAAATGCGTTTATTTCATCTCTGCGGGCGCTTTTGTCTCCGCTGTCACTGCGGAGGCAAATAATGTATCCAGCGGTGAACTTGTGTAGCAAAATGTGTTTTTTATCATCTCCTATGGTCGTTTTGTTCTCAGCAGCAACCGCGGAGATAGAAAACGCATCCGCGCTGAATCGGTGTAGCAAAATGCGTTTATTTCATCTCTACGGGCGCTTTTGTCTCCGCTGTCACTGCGGAGGCAAAAAACGCATCCAGCGGTGAACTTGTGTAGCAAAATGTGTTTTTTATCATCTCCAATGGTCGTTTTTTTCTCAGCAGCAACCGCAGAGATAAAAAACGCATCCGCGCTGAATCGGTGTAGCAAAATGCGTTTATTTTATTTCTGCGGGTGCTTTTGTCTCCGCTGTCACTGCGGAGGCAAAAAACGCATCCAGCGGCGAACTTGTGTAGCAAAATGTGTTTTTTATCATCTCCTATGGTCGTTTTTTTCTCAGCAGCAACCGCGGAGATAAAAAACGCATCCGCGCTGAATCGTTTAATCAAAATGCGTTTATTTCATCTCTGCGGGCGCTTTTGTCTCCATTGTCACTGCGAAGGCAAAAGTCGCATCCAGCGGTGAACTTGTGTAGCAAAATGTGTTTTTTATCATCTCCAATGGTCGTTTTTTTCTCAGCAGCAACCGCGGAGATAAAAAACGCATCCGCGCTGAATCGGTGTATCAAAATGCGTTTCTTTCATCTCTGCGGGCACTTTTGTCTCCGCTGTCACTGCGAAGGCAGAAGTCGCATCCAGCGGTGTACTTGTGTAGCAAAATGTGTTTTTTATCATATCCAATGGTCGTTTTTTTCTCAGCAGCAACCGCGGAGATAAAAAACGCATCCGCGCTGAATCGTTTAATCAAAATGCGTTTATTTCATCTCTGCGGGCGCTTTTGTCTCCGCTGTCACTGCGAAGGCAAAAGTCGCATCCAGCGGTGAACTTGAGTAGCAAAATGTGTTTTTTATCATCTCCAATGGTCGTTTTTTTCTCAGCAGCAACCGCGGAGATAAAAAACGCATCCGCGCTGAATCGGTGTATCAAAATGCGTTTATTTCATCTCTGCCGGCGCTTTTGTCTCCGCTGTCACTGCGGAGGCAAAAAACGCATCCAGCGGTGAACCTGTGTAGCAAAATGTGTTTTTTATCATCTACAATGGTCGTTTTTTTCTCAGCAGCAACCGCGGAGATAAAAAACGCATCCGCGCTGAATCGGTGTAGCAAAATGCGTTTATTTCATCTCTGCGGGCGCTTTTGTCTCCGCTGTCACTGCGAAGGCAAAAGTCGCATCCAGCGGTGAACTTGTGTAGCAAAATGTGTTTTTTATCATCTCCAATGGGCGCTTTTTTCTCAGCAGCAACCGCGGAGATAAAAAACGCATCCGCGCTGAATCGGTGAAGCAAAATGCGTTTTTTTCATCTCTGCGGGCGCTTTAGTCTCCGCTGTCACTGCGGAGGCAAAAGTCGCATCCAGCGGTGAACTTGTGTAGCATAATGTGGTTTTTATCATCTCCTATGGTCGTTTTTTTCTCAGCAGCAACCGCGGAGATAAAAAACGCATCCGCGCTGAATCGGTTTATCAAAATGCGTTTATTTCATCTCTCCGGGCGCTTTTGTCTCCGCTGTCACTGCAAAGGCAAAAGTCGCATCCAGCGGTGAACTTGTGTAGCAAAATGTGTTTTTTATCATCTCCAATGGGCGCTTTTTTCTCAGCAGCAACCGCGGAGATAAAAAACGCATCCGCGCTGAATCGGTGAAGCAAAATGCGTTTTTTTCATCTCTGCGGGCGCTTTAGTCTCCGCTGTCACTGCGGAGGCAAAAGTCGCATCCAGCGGTGAACTTGTGTAGCAAATTGTGGTTTTTATCATCTCCTATGGTCGTTTTTTTCTCAGCAGCAACCGCGGAGATAAAAAACGCATCCGCGCTGAATCGGTTTATCAAAATGCGTTTATTTCATCTCTCCGGGCGCTTTTGTCTCCGCTGTCACTGCGAAGGCAAAAGTCGCATCCAGCGGTGAACTTGTGTAGCAAAATGTGTTTTTTATCATCTCCAATGGGCGCTTTTTTCTCAGCAGCAACCGCGGAGATAAAAAACGCATCCGCGCTGAATCGGTGAAGCAAAATGCGTTTTTTTCATCTCTGCGGGCGCTTTAGTCTCCGCTGTCACTGCGGAGGCAAAAGTCGCATCCAGCGGTGAACTTGTGTAGCAAAATGTGGTTTTTATCATCTCCAATGGGCGCTTTTTTCTCAGCAGCAACCGCGGAGATAAAAAACGCTTCCGCGCTGAATCGGTGAAGCAAAATGCGTTTTTTTCATCTCTGCGGGCGCTTTAGTCTCCGCTGTCACTGCGGAGGCAAAAGTCGCATCCAGCGGTGAACTTGTGTAGCAAAATGTGGTTTTTATCATCTCCTATGGTCGTTTTTTCTCAGCAGCAACCGCGGAGATAAAAAACGCATCCGCGCTGAATCGGTGTACCAAAATGCGTTTATTTCATCTCTGCGGGCGCTTTTGTCTCCGCTGTCACTGCGGAGGCAAAAAACGCATCCAGCGGTGAAATCGTGTAGCAAAATGTGTTTTTTACCATCTCCAATGTTCGTTTTTTTCTCAGCAGCAACCGCGCAGATAAAAAACGC
The DNA here is from genome assembly GCA_910591515.1 of Cerceris rybyensis. NCBI lineage: Eukaryota > Metazoa > Arthropoda > Insecta > Hymenoptera > Crabronidae > Cerceris > Cerceris rybyensis. The sequence continues at coordinate 23,936 of CAJUXP010000144.1, forward strand.
ATCCGCGCTGAATCGGTGTAGCAAAATGCGTTTATTTCATTTCTGCGAGCGCTTTTGTCTCCGCTGTCACTGCGAAGGCAAGAGTCGCATCCAGCGGTGAAATTGTTTAGCAAAATGTGTTTTTTATCGCCTCCAATGGTCGTTTTTTTCTCAGCAGCAGCCGCGCAGATAAAAAACGCATCCGCGCTGAATCAGTGTATCAAAATGCGTTTATTTCATCTCTGCGGACGGTTTTATCTCCGCTGTCACTGCGGAGATAAAAAACGCATCCGCGCTGAATCGGTGTATCAAAATGCGTTTATTTCATCTCTGCGGGCGCTTTTGTCTCCGCTGTCACTGCTTAGGCAAAAAACGCATCCAGCGGTGAACTTGTGTAGCAAAATGTGTTTTTTATAATCTCCATTGGTCGTTTTTTTCTCAGCAGCAACCGCAGAGATAAAAAACGCATCCGCGCTGAATCGGTTTATCAAAATGCGTTTACTTCATCTCTGCGGGCGCTTTTGTCTTCGCTGTAACTGCGGAGGCAAAAAACGCATCCAGTGGTGAATTTGTGTAGCAAAATGTGTTTTTATTCATCTCCAATGGTCGTTTTTTTCTCAGCAGCAACCGCGGAGATAAAAAACGCATCCGCGCTGAATCGGTGTAGCAAAATGCGTTTATTTCATCTCTGCGGGCGCTCTTGTCTCCGCTGTCACTGCGGAGGCAAAAAATGCATACAGCGGTGAACTTGTGTAGCAAAATGTGTTTTTTATCACCTCCAATGGTCGTTTTTTTCTCAGCAGCAACCGCGGAGATAAAAATCGCATCCGCGCTCAATCGGTGAAGCAAAATGTGTTTTTTTCATCTCTGCGGGCGCTTTAGTCTACGCTGTCACTGCGGAGGCAAAAGTCGCATCCAGCGGTGAACTTGTGTAGCAAAATGTGTTTTTTATCATCTCCAATGGTCGTTTTTTTCTCAACAGCAATCGTGAAGATAAAAAACGCATCCGCGCTGAATCGGTGTATCAAAATGCGTTTATTTCATCTCTGCGGGCGCTTTCGTCTCCGCTGTCACTGCGGAGGCAAAAGTCGCATCCAGCGGTGAACTTGTGTAGCAAAATGTGTTTTTTATTATCTCCAATGGTCGTTTTTTTCTCAGTAGCCACCGCGGAGATAAAAAATTAATCCGCGCTGAATCGGTGTATCAAAATGCGTTTCTTTCATCTCTGCGGGCGTTTTTGTCTCCGCTATCACTGCGAAGGCAAAAGTCTCATCCAGCGGTGAACTTGTGTTGCGAAATGTGTTTTTTATCATCTCCAATGGTCGTTTTTTTCTCAGCAGCAACCGCGGAGATAAAAAACGCATCCGCGCTGAATCGGTGTATCAAAATGCGTTTCTTTCATTTCTGCGGGCGCTTTTGTCTCCGCTCTCACTGCGAAGGCAAAAGTCTCATCCAGCGGTGAACTTGTGTTGCAAAATGGGTTTTTTATCATCTCCAATGGTCGTTTTTTTCTCAGCAGCAACCGCGGAGATAAAAAACGCATCCGCGCTGAATCGGTTTATCAAAATGCGTTTATTTCATCTCTGCGGGCGCTTTTGTCTCCGCTGTCACTGCGAAGGCAAAAGTCGCATCCAGCGGTGAACTTGTGTAGCAAAATGTGTTTGTTATCATCTCCAATGGTCGTTTTTTTCTCAGCAGCAACCGCGGAGATAGAAAACGCGTCCGCGCTGAATCGTTGTAGCAAAATGCGTTTCTTTCATCTCTGCGGGCGCTTTTGTCTCCACTGTCACTGCGGAGGCAAATGTCGCATCCAGCGGTGAACTTGTTTAGCAAAATGTGTTTTTTATCATCTCCAATGGTCGTTTTTTTCTCAGCAGCAACCGCGGAGATAAAAAACGAATCCGCGCTGAATCGGTGTATCAAAATGCGTTTATTTCATCTCTGCGGGCGCTTTTGTCTCCGCTGTCACTGCGGAGGCAAATGTCGCACCCAGCGGTGAACTTGTGTAGCAAAATGTGTTTTTTATCATCTCCAATGGTCGTTTTTTTCTCAGCAGCAACCGCGGTGATAAAAAACGCATCCGCGCTGAATCGGTGTAGCAAAATGCGTTTCTTTCATCTCTGCGGGCGCTTTTGTCCCCGCTGTCACTACGGAGGCAAAAAATGCATACAGCGGTGAACTTGTGTAGCAAAATGTGTTTTTTACCATCTCCAATGGTCGTTTTTTTCTCAGCAGCAACCGCGGAGATAAAAAACGCATCCTCGCTGAATCGGTGTATCAAAATGCGTTTCTTTCATCTCTGCGGGCGCTTTTGTCTCCGCTATCACTGCGAAGGCAAAAGTCTCATCCAGCGGTGAACTTGTGTTGCGAAATGCGTTTTTTATCATCTCCAATGGTCGTTTTTTTCTCAGCAGCAACCGCGGAGATAAAAAACGCATCCGCGCTGAATCGGTGTATCAAAATGCGTTTCTTTCATTTCTGCGGGCGCTTTTGTCTCCGCTCTCACTACGAAGGCAAAAGTCTCATCCAGCGGTGAACTTGTGTTGCAAAATGGGTTTTTTATCATCTCCAATGGTCGTTTTTTTCTCAGCAGCAACCGCGGAGATAAAAAACGCATCCGCGCTGAATCGGTTTATCAAAATGCGTTTATTTCATCTCTGCGGGCGCTATTGTCTCCGCTGTCACTGCGGAGGCATGTGTCGCATCCAGCGGTGAACTTGTGTAGCAAGATGTGTTTTTTATCATCGCCAATGGTCGTTTTTTTCTCAGCAGCAACCGCGGTGATAAAAAACGCATCCGCGCTGAATCGGTGTAGCAAAATGCGTTTCTTTCATCTCTGCGGGCGATTTTGTCTCCGCTGTCACTACGGAGGCAAAAAATGCATACAGCGGTGAACTTGTGTAGCAAAATGTGTTTTTTACCATCTCCAATGGTCGTTTTTTTCTCAGCAGCAACCGCGGAGATAAATAACGCATCCTCGCTGAATCGGTGTATCAAAATGCGTTTCTTTCATCTCTGCGGGCGCTTTTGTCTCCGCTATCACTGCGAAGGCAAAAGTCTCATCCAGCGGTGAACTTGTGTTGCGAAATGTGTTTTTTATCATCTCCAATGGTCGTTTTTTTCTCAGCAGCAACCGCGGAGATAAAAAACGCATCCGCGCTGAATCGGTGTATCAAAATGCGTTTCTTTCATTTCTGCGGGCGCTTTTGTCTCCGCTCTCACTGCGAAGGCAAAAGTCTCATCCAGCGGTGAACTTGTGTTGCAAAATGGGTTTTTTATCATCTCCAATGGTCGTTTTTTTCTCAGCAGCAACCGCGGAGATAAAAAACGCATCCCCGCTGAATCGGTTTATCAAAATGCGTTTATTTCATCTCTGCGGGCGCTTTTGTCTCCGCTGTCACTGCGAAGGCAAAAGTCGCATCCAGCGGTGAACTTGTGTAGCAAAATGTGTTGTTTATCATCTCCAATGGTCGTTTTTTTCTCAGCAGCATCCGCGGAGATAAAAAACGCATCCGCGCTGAATCGGTGTTTCAAAATGCGTTTATTTCATCTCTGCGGGCGCTTTTGTCTCCGCTGTCACTGCGGAGGCAAAAAACGCATCCAGCGGTGAACTTGTGTAGCAAAATGTGTTTTTTATCATTTCCTATGGTCGTTTTTTTCTCAGCAGCAACCGCGGTGATAAAAAACGCATCCGCGCTGAATCGGTGTAGCAAAATGCGTTTCTTTCATCTCTGCGGGTGCTTTTGTCTCCGCTGTCACTACGGAGGCAAATGTCGCATCCAGCGGTGAACTTGTTTAGCAAAATGTGTTTTTTATCATCTCCAATGGTCGTTTTTTTCTCAGCAGCAACCGCGGAGATAAAAAACGAATCCGCGCTGAATCGGTGTATCAAAATGCGTTTATTTCATCTCTGCGGGCGCTTTTGTCTCCGCTGTCACTGCGGAGGCAAATGTCGCACCCAGCGGTGAACTTGTGTAGCAAAATTTGTTTTTTATCATCTCCAATTGTCGTTTTTTTCTCAGCAGCAACCGCGGTGATAAAAAACGCATCCGCGCTGAATCGGTGTAGCAAAATGCGTTTCTTTCATCTCTGCGGGCGCTTTTGTCTCCGCTGTCACTACGGAGGCAAAAAATGCATACAGCGGTGAACTTGTGTAGCAAAATGTGTTTTTTACCATCTCCAATGGTCGTTTTTTTCTCAGCAGCAACCGCGGAGATAAAAAACGCATCCTCGCTGAATCGGTGTATCAAAATGCGTTTCTTTCATCTCTGCGGGCGCTTTTGTCTCCGCTATCACTGCGAAGGCAAAAGTCTCATCCAGCGGTGAACTTGTGTTGCGAAATGCGTTTTTTATCATCTCCAATGGTCGTTTTTTTCTCAGCAGCAACCGCGGAGATAAAAAACGCATCCGCGCAGAATCGGTGTTTCAAAATGCGTTTCTTTCATTTCTGCGGGCGCTTTTGTCTCCGCTCTCACTGCGAAGGCAAAAGTCTCATCCAGCGGTGAACTTGTGTTGCAAAATGGGTTTTTTATCATCTCCAATGGTCGTTTTTTTCTCAGCAGCAACCGCGGTGATAAAAAACGCGTCCGCGCTGAATCGGTGTAGCAAAATGCGTTTCTTTCATCTCTGCGGGCGCTTTTGTCTCCGCTGTCACTACGGAGGCAAAAAATGCATACAGCGGTGAACTTGTGTAGCAAAATGTGTTTTTCACCATCTGCAATGGTCGTTTTTTTCTCAGCAGCAACCGCGGAGATAAAAAACGCATCCTCGCTGAATCGGTGTATCAAAATGCGTTTATTTCATCTCTGCGGGCACTTTTGTCTCCGCTGTCACTACGGAGGCAAAAAATGCATACAGCGGTGAACTTGTGTAGCAAAATGTGTTTTTTATCATTTCCTATGGTCGTTTTTTTCTCAGCAGCAACCGCGGTGATAAAAAACGCATCCGCGCTGAATCGGTGTAGCAAAATGCGTTTCTTTCATCTCTGCGGGTGCTTTTGTCTCCGCTGTCACTACGGAGGCAAATGTCGCATCCAGCGGTGAACTTGTTTAGCAAAATGTGTTTTTTATCATCTCCAATGGTCGTTTTTTTCTCAGCAGCAACCGCGGAGATAAAAAATTAATCCGCGCTGAATCGGTGTATCAAAATGCGTTTATTTCATTTCTGCGGGCGCTTTTGTCTCCGCTGTCACTGCGGAGGCAAATGTCGCACCCAGCGGTGAACTTGTGTAGCAAAATGTGTTTTTTATCATCTCCAATGGTCGTTTTTTTCTCAGCAGCAACCGCGGTGATAAAAAACGCATCCGCGCTGAATCGGTGTAGCAAAATGCATTTCTTTCATCTCTGCGTGCGCTTTTGTCTCCGCTGTCACTACGGAGGCAAAAAATGCATAAGGCGGTGAACTTGTGTAGCAAAATGTGTTTTTTACCATCTCCAATGGTCGTTTTTTTCTCAGCAGCAACCGCGGAGATAAAAAACGCATCGTCGCTGAATCGGTGTATCAAAATGCGTTTCTTTCATCTCTGCGGGCGCTTTTGTCTCCGCTATCACTGCGAAGGCAAAAGTCTCATCCAGCGGTGAACTTGTGTTGCGAAATGCGTTTTTTATCATCTCCAATGGTCGTTTTTTTCTCAGCAGCAACCGCGGAGATAAAAAACGCATCCGCGCTGAATCGGTGTATCAAAATGCGTTTCTTTCATTTCTGCGTGCGCTTTTGTCTCCGCTCTCACTGCGAAGGCAAAAGTCTCATCCAGCGGTGAACTTGTGTTGCAAAATGGGTTTTTTATCATCTCCAATGGTCGTTTTTTTCTCAGCAGCAACCGCGGAGATAAAAAACGCATCCGCGCTGATTCGGTTTATTAAAATGCGTTTATTTCATCTCTGCGGGCGCTATTGTCTCCGCTGTCACTGCGGAGGCATGTGTCGCATCCAGCGGTGAACTTGTGTAGCAAGATGTGTTTTTTATCATCTCCAATGGTCGTTTTTTTCTCAGCAGCAACCGCGGTGATAAAAAACGCATCCGCGCTGAATCTGTGTAGCAAAATGCGTTTATTTCATCTCTGCGGGCGCTTTTGTCTCCGCTGTCACTGCGGAGGCAAAAAAACGCATCCAGCGGTGAACTTGTGTAGCAAAATGTGTTTTTTATCATCTCCAATGGTCGTTTTTTTCTCAGCAGCAACCGCGGAGATAAAAAACGCATCCGCGCTGAATCGGTGTAGCAAAATGCGTTTATTTCATCTCTGCGGGCGCTTTTGTGTCCGCTGTCATTGCGGAGGCAAAAAATGTATCCAGCGGTGAACTTGTGTAGCAAAATGTGTTTTTTATCATCTAGTATGGTCGTTTTTTTCTCAGCAGCAACCGCAGAGATAAAAAACTCATCCGCGTTGAATCGGTGTAGCAAAATGCGTTTATTTTATCTCTGCGGGCGCTTTTGTCTCCGCTGTCACTGCGGAGGCAAAAACCGCATCCAGCGGCGAACTTGTGTAGCAAAATGTGTTTTTTATCATCTCCTATGGTCGTTTTTTTCTCAGCAGCAACCGCGGAGATAAAAAACGCATCCGCGCTGAATCGTTTAATCAAAATGCGTTTATTTCATCTCTGCGGGCGCTTTTGTCTCCGCTGTCACTGCGAAGGCAAAAGTCGCATCCAGCGGTGAACTTGTGTAGCAAAATGTGTTTTTTTATCATCTCCAATGGGCGCTTTTTTCTCAGCAGCAACCGCGGAGATAAAAAACGCATCCGCGCTGAATCGGTGTAGCAAAATGCGTTTATTTCATCTCTGCGGGCGCTTTAGTCTCCGCTGTCACTGCGGAGGCAAAAGTCGCATCCAGCGGTGAACTTGTGTAGCAAAATGTGGTTTTTATCATCTCCAATGGGAGCTTTTTTCTCAGCAGCAACCGCGGAGATAAAAAACGCATCCGCGCTGAATCGTTTAATCAAATTGCGTTTTTTTCATCTCTGCGGGCGCTTTAGTCTCCGCTGTCACTGCGGAGGCAAAAGTCGCATCCAGCGGTGAACTTGTGTAGCAAAATGTGGTTTTTATCATCTCCTATGGTCGTTTTTTTCTCAGCAGCAACCGCGGAGATAAAAAAGGCATCCGCGCTGAATCGGTTTATCAAAACGCGTTTATTTCATCTCTCCGGGCGCTTTTGTCTCCGCTGTCACTGCGAAGGCAAAAGTCGCATCCAGCGGTGAACTTGTGTAGCAAAATGTGTTTTTTATCATCTCCAATGGTCGTTTTTTTCTCAGCAGCAACCGCCGAGATAAAAAACGCATCCGCGCTGAATCGGTGTATCAAAATGCGTTTATTTCATCTCTGCGGGCGCTTTTGTCTCCGCTGTCACTGCGGAGGCAAAAAACGCATCCAGCGGTGAAATCGTGTAGCAAAATGTGTTTTTTACCATCTCCAATGTTCGTTTTTTTCTCAGCAGCAACCGCGCAGATAAAAAACGCATCCGCGCTGAATCGGTGTAGCAAAATGCGTTTATTTCATTTCTGCGAGCTCTTTTGTCTCCGCTGTCACTGCGAAGGCAAGAGTCGCATCCAGCGGTGAAATTGTGTAGCAAAATGTGTTTTTTTATCGCCTCCAATGGTCGTTTTTTTCTCAGCAGCAGCCGCGCAGATAAAAAACGCATCCGCGCTGAATCAGTGTATCAAAATGCGTTTATTTCATCTCTGCGGACGGTTTTTATCTCCGCTGTCACTGCGGAGATAAAAAACGCATCCGCGCTGAATCGGTGTATCAAAATGCGTTTATTTCATCTCTGCGGGCGCTTTTGTCTCCGCTGTCACTGCGGAGGCAAAAAACGCATCCAGCGGTGAACTTGTGTAGCAAAATGTGTTTTTTATCATCTCCAATGGTCGTTTTTCTCTCAGCAGTAACCGCGGAGATAAAAAACGCATCCGCGCTGAATCGGTGTAGCAAAATGCGTTTATTTCATCTCTGCGAGCGCTTTTGTCACCGCTGTCACTGCGGAGGCAAAAAATGTATCCAGCGGTGAACTTGTGTAGCAAAATGTGTTTTTTATCATCTCCAATGGTCGTTTTTTTCTCAGCAGCAACCGCGGAGATAAAAAACGCATCCGCGCTGAATCGGTGTATCAAAATGCGTTTATTTCATCTCTGCGGGCGCTTTTGTCTCCGCTGTCACTGCGGAGGCAAAAAACGGATCCAGCTGTGAACTTGTGTAGCAAAATGTGTTTTTTATCATCTCCAATGGTCGTTTTTTTCTCAGCAGCAACCGCGGAGATAAAAAACGCATCCGCGCTGAATCGGTTTAGCAAAATGCGTTTATTTCATCTCTGCGGGCGCTTTTGTCTCCGCTGTCACTGCGGAGGCAAATAATGTATCCAGCGGTGAACTTGTGTAGCAAAATGTGTTTTTTATCATCTCCTATGGTCGTTTTGTTCTCAGCAGCAACCGCGGAGATAGAAAACGCATCCGCGCTGAATCGGTGTAGCAAAATGCGTTTATTTCATCTCTGCGGGCGCTTTTGTCTCCGCTGTAACTGCGGAGGCAAAAAACGCATCCAGCGGTGAACTTGTGTAGCAAAATGTGTTTTTTATCATCTCCAATGGTCGTTTTTTTCTCAGCAGCAACCGCGGAGATAAAAAACGCATCCGCGCTGAATCGGTGTAGCAAAATGCGTTTATTTCATCTCTGCGGGCGCTTTTGTGTCCGCTGTCATTGCGGAGGCAAAAAATGTATCCAGCGGTGAACTTGTGTAGCAAAATGTGTTTTTTATCATCTAGTATGGTCGTTTTTTTCTCAGCAGCAACCGCAGAGATAAAAAACTCATCCGCGTTGAATCGGTGTAGCAAAATGCGTTTATTTTATCTCTGCGGGCGCTTTTGTCTCCGCTGTCACTGCGGAGGCAAAAAACGCATCCAGCGACGAACTTGTGTAGCAAAATGTGTTTTTTATCATCTCCTATGGTCGTTTTTTTCTCAGCAGCAACCGCGGAGATAAAAAACGCATCCGCGCTGAATCGTTTAATCAAAATGCGTTTATTTCATCTCTGCGGGCGCTTTTGTCTCCGCTGTCACTGCGAAGGCAAAAGTCGCATCCAGCGGTGAACTTGTGTAGCAAAATGTGTTTTTTATCATCTCCAATGGGCGCTTTTTTCTCAGCAGCAACCGCGGAGATAAAAAACGCATCCGCGCTGAATCGGTGTAGCAAAATGCGTTTATTTCATCTCTGCGGGCGCTTTAGTCTCCGCTGTCACTGCGGAGGCAAAAGTCGCATCCAGCGGTGAACTTGTGTAGCAAAATGTGGTTTTTATCATCTCCAATGGGCGCTTTTTTCTCAGCAGCAACCGCGGAGATAAAAAACGCATCCGCGCTGAATCGTTTAATCAAATTGCGTTTTTTTCATCTCTGCGGGCGCTTTAGTCTCCGCTGTCACTGCGGAGGCAAAAGTCGCATCCAGCGGTGAACTTGTGTAGCAAAATGTGGTTTTTATCATCTCCTATGGTCGTTTTTTTTCTCAGCAGCAACCGCGGAGATAAAAAACGCATCCGCGCTGAATCGGTTTATCAAAACGCGTTTATTTCATCTCTCCGGGCGCTTTTGTCTCCGCTGTCACTGCGGAGGCAAAAAATGCATACAGCGGGGAACTTGTGTAGCAAAATGTGTTTTTTATCATCTCCAATGGTCGTTTTTTTCTCAGCAGCAACCGCGGAGATAAAAAACGCATCCGCGCTTAATCGGTGTATCAAAATGTGTTTATTTCATCTCTGCGGGCGCTTTTGTCTCCGCTGTCACTACGGAGGCAAAAAACGCATCCAGCGGTGAACTTGTGTAGCAAAATGTGTTTTTTATCATCTCCAATGGTCGTTTTTTTCTCATCAGCAACCGCAGAGATAAAAAACGCATCCGCGCTGAATCGGTGTATCAAAATGCGTTTCTTTCATCTCTGCGGGCGCTTTTGTCTCCGCTGTCACTGCGGAAGCAAAAGTCGCATCCAGCGGTGAACTTGTGTACCAAAATGTGTTTTTTATCATCTCCAATGGTCGTTTTTTTCTCAGAAGCAACCGCGGAGATAAAAAACGCATCCGCGCTGAATCGGTGTAGCAAATTGCATTTATTTCATCTCTGCGGGCGCTTTTGTCTCCACTGTCACTGCGGAGACAAAAAATGCATACAGCGGTGAACTTGTGTAGCAAAATGTGTTTTTTACCATCTCCAATGGTCGTTTTTTTCTCAGCAGCAAGCGCGGAGATAAAAAACGCATCCGCGCTGAATCGGTGTATCAAAATGCGTTTCTTTCATCTCTGCGAGCGCTTTTGTCTCCGCTGTCACTGCGGAGGCAAAAGTCGCATCCAGCGGTGAACTTGTGTACCAAAATGTGTTTTTTATCATCTCCAATGGTCGTTTTGTTCTCAGCAGCAACCGCGGAGATAAAAAACGCATCCGCGCTGAATCGGTGTATCAAAATGCGTTTCTTTCATGTCTGCGGGCGCTTTTGTCTCCGCTGTCACTGCGGAGGCAAAAGTCGCATCCAGCGGTGAACTTGTGTACCAAAATGTGTTTTTTATCATCTCCAATGGTCGTTTTTTCTCAGCAGCAACCGCGGAGATAAAGAACGCATCCGCGCTGAATCGGTGTATCAAAATGCGTTTCTTTCATCCCTGCGGGCGCTTTTGTCTCCGCTGTCACTACGAAGGCAAAAGTCGCATCCAGCGGTGAACTTGTGTAGCAAAATGTGTTTTTTATCATCTCCAATGGTCGCTTTTTCTCAGCAGCAACCGCGGAGATAAAAAACGCATCTGCGCGGAATCGGTTATCAAAATGCGTTTATTTCATCTCTGCAGGCGCTTTTGTCTCCGCTGTCACTTCGGAGGCAAAAAACGCATCCAGCGGTGAACTTGTGTAGCAAAATGTGTTTTTTATCATCTCCAATGGTCGTTTTATTCTCAGCAGCAACCGCGGAGATAAAAAACGTATCCGCGCTGAATCGGTGTAGCAAATTGCGTTTATTTCATCTCTGCGGGCGCTTTTGTCTCCGCTGTCACTGCGGAGGCAAAAAATGCATACAGCAGTGAACTTGTGTAGCAAAATGTGTTTTTTTATCATCTCCAATGGTCGTTTTTTTCTCATCAGCAACCGCGGAGTTAAAAAACGCATCCGCGCTGAATCGGTGTATCAAAATGCGTTTCTTTCATCTCTGCGGGCGCTTTTGTCTCCGCTGTCACTACGAAGGCAAAAGTCGCATCCAGCGGTGAACTTGTGTAGCAAAATGTGTTTTTTATCATCTCCAATGGTCGTTTTTTTCTCAGCAGCAACCGCGGAGACAAAAAACGCATCCGCGCTGAATCGGTGTAACAAAATGCGTTTATTTCATCTCTGCGGGCGCTTTTGTCTCCGCTGTCACTGCGGAGGCAAAAAATGCATACAGCGGGGAACTTGTGTAGCAAAATGTGTTTTTTACCATCTCCAATGGTCGTTTTTTTCTCAGCAGCAAGCGCGGAGATAAAAAACGCATCCGCGCTGAATCGGTGTATCAAAATGCGTTTCTTTCATCTCTGCGAGCGCTTTTGTCTCCGCTGTCACTGCGGAGGCAAAAGTCGCATCCAGCGGTGAACTTGTGTACCAAAATGTGTTTTTTATCATCTCCAATGGTCGTTTTGTTCTCAGCAGCAACCGCGGAGATAAAAAACGCATCCGCGCTGAATCGGTGTATCAAAATGCGTTTCTTTCATCTCTGCGGGCGCTTTTGTCTCCGCTGTCACTGCGGAGGCAAAAGTCGCATCCAGCGGTGAACTTGTGTAGCAAAATGTGTTTTTTATCATCTCCAATGGTCGTTTTTTTCTCAGCAGCAACCGCGGAGATAAAGAACGCATCCGCGCTGAATCGGTGTATCAAAATGCGTTTCTTTCATCTCTGCGGGCGCTTTTGTCTCCGCTGTCACTGCGGAGGCAAAAGTCGCATCCAGCGGTGAACTTGTGTAGCAAAATGTGTTTTTTACCATCTCCAATGGTCGTTTTTTTCTCAGCAGCAACCGCGGAGATAAAAAACGCATCCGCGCTGAATCGGTGTAGCAAAATGCGTTTCTTTCATCTCTGCGAGCGCTTTTGTCTCCGCTGTCACTGCGGAGGCAAAAGTCGCATCCAGCGGTGAACTTGTTTACCAAAATGTGTTTTTTATCATCTGCAATGGTCGTTTTTTTCTCAGCAGCAACCGCGGAGATAAAAAACGCATCCGCGGTGAATCGGTGTAGCAAATTGCGTTTATTTCATCTCTGCGAGCGCTTTTGTCTCCGCTGTCACTGCGGAGGCAAAAGTCGCATCCAGCGGTGAACTTGTGTACCAAAATGTGTTTTTTATCATCTCCAATGGTCGTTTTGTTCTCAGCAGCAACCGCGGAGATAAAAAACGCATCCGCGGTGAATCGGTGTAGCAAATTGCGTTTAATTCATCTCTGCGGGCGCTTTTGTCTCCGCTGTCACTGCGGAGGCAAAAGTCGCATCCAGCGGTGAACTTGTGTAGCAAAATGTGTTTTTTATCATCTCCAATGGTCGTTCTTTTCTGAGCAGCCACCGCGGAGATAAAAAACGCATCCGCGCTGAATCGGTGTATCAAAATGCGTTTATTTCATCTCTGCGGGCGCTTTTGTCTCCGCTGTCACTACGGAGGCAAAAAACGCATCCAGCGGTGTACTTGTGTAGCAAAATGTGTTTTTTATCATCTCCAATGGTCGTTTTTTTCTCAGCAGCAACCGCGGAGATAAAAAACGCATCCGCGCTGAATCGGTGTATCAAAATGCGTTTCTTTCATCTCTGCGGGCGCTTTTGTCTCCGCTGTCACTGCGGAGGCAAAAGTCGCATCCAGCGGTGAACTTGTGTACCAAAATGTGTTTTTTATCATCTCCAATGGTCGTTTTGTTCTCAGCAGCAACCGCGGAGATAAAAAACGCATCCGCGCTGAATCGGTGAATCAAAATGTGTTTCTTTCATCTCTGCGGGCGCTTTTGTCACCGCTGTCACTGCGAAGGCCAAAGACTCATCCAGCGGTGAACTTGTGTAGCAAAATGTGTTTTTTATCATCTCCAATGGTCGTTTTTTTCTTAGCAGCAGCCGCAGAGATAAATAACGCATCCGCGCTGAATCGGTGTATCAAAATGCGTTTATTTCATCTCTGCGGACGCTTTTGTCTCCGCTGTCACTGCGGAGGCAAAAAACGCATCCAGCGGTGAACTTGTGTAGCAAAATGTGTTTTTTACCATCTCCAATGGTCGTTTTTTTCTCAGCAGCAACCGCGTAGATAAAAAACGCATCCGCGCTGAATCGGTGTAGCAAAATGCGTTTATTTCATCTCTGCGGGCGCTTTTGTCTCCGCTGTCACTGCGGAGGCAAAAAACGCATCCAGCGGTGAATTTGTGTAGCAAAATGTGTTTTTTTATCATCTCCAATGGTCGTTTTTTCTCAGCAGCAACCGCGGAGATAAAAAACGCATCCGCGCTGAATCGGTGTAGCAAAATGCGTTTATTTCATATCTGCGGGCGCTTTTGTCTCCGCAGTCACTGCGAAGGCCAAAGACTCATCCAGCGGTGAACTTGTGTAGCAAAATGTGTTTTTTATCATCTCCAATGGTCGTTTTTTTCTTAGCAGCAGCCGCGGAGATAAAAAACGCATCCGCGCTGAATCGGTGTATCAAAATGCGTTTATTTCATCTCTGCGGACGCTTTTGTCTCCGCTGTCACTGCCGAGGCAAAAAACGAATCCAGCGGTGAACCTGTGTAGCAAAATGTGTTTTTTAGCATCTCCAATGGTCGTTTTTTTCTCAGCAGCAACCGCGGAGATAAAAAACGCATCCGCGCTGAATCGGTGTATCAAAATGCGTTTATTTCATCTCTGCGGACGCTTTTGTGTCCGCTGTCACTGCGGAGGCAAAAAATGTATCCAGCGGTGAACTTGTGTAGCAAAATGTGTTTTTTATCATCTCCTATGGTCGTTTTTTTCTCAGCAGCAACCGCGGAGATAAAAAACGCATCCGCGCTGAATCGGTGTTGCAAAATGCGTTTATTTCATCTCTGCGGGCGCTTTTGTCTCCGCTGTCACTGCGGAGGCAAAAAACGCATCCAGCGGTGAATTTGTGTAGCAAAATGTGTTTTTTATCATCTCCAATGGTCGTTTTTTTCTCAGCAGCAACCGCGGAGATAAAAAACGCATCCGCGCTGAATCGGTGTAGCAAAATGCGTTTATTTCATCTCTGCGGGCGCTTTTGTCTCCGCTGTCACTGCGAAGGCCAAAGACTCATCCAGCGGTGAACTTGTGTTGCAAAATGTGTTTTTTATCATCTCCAATGGTCGTTTTTTTCTTAGCAGCAGCCGCGGAGATAAAAAACGCATCCGCGCTGAATCGGTGTATCAAATGCGTTTATTTCATCTCTGCGGACGCTTTTGTCTCCGCTGTCACTGCGGAGGCAAAAAACGCATCCAGCGGTGAACTTGTGTAGCAAAATGTGTTTTTTATCATCTCCAATGGTCGTTTTTTTCTCAGCAGCAACCGCGGAGATAAAGAACGCATCCGCGCTGAATCGGTGTATCAAAATGCGTTTATTTCATCTCTGCGGGCGCTTTTGTGTCCGCTGTCACTGCGGAGGCAAAAAATGTATCCAGCGGTGAACTTGTGTAGCAAAATGTGTTTTTTATCATCTCCTATGGTCGTTTTTTTCTCAGCAGCAGCCGCGGAGATAAAAAACGCATCCGCGCTGAATCGGTGTATCAAAATGCGTTTATTTCATCTCTGCGGACGCTTTTGTCTCCGCTGTCACTGCCGCGGCAAAAAACGAATCCAGCGGTGAACCTGTGTAGCAAAATGTGTTTTTTAGCATCTCCAATGGTCGTTTTTTTCTCAGCAGCATCCGCGGAGATAAAAAACGCATCCGCGCTGAATCGGTGTATCAAAATGGGTTTATTTCATCTCTGCGGACGCTTTTGTGTCCGCTGTCACTGCGGAGGCAAAAAACGCATCCAGCGGTGAACTTGTGTAGCAAAATGTGTTTTTTATCATCTCCAATGGTCGTTTTTTTCTCAGCAGCAACCGCGGAGATAAAGAACGCATCCGCGCTGAATCGGTGTATCAAAATGCGTTTATTTCATCTCTGCGGGCGCTTTTGTGTCCGCTGTCACTGCGGAGGCAAAAAATGTATCCAGCGGTGAACTTGTGTAGCAAAATGTGTTTTTTATCATCTCCTATGGTCGTTTTTTTCTCAGCAGCAGCCGCGGAGATAAAAAACGCATCCGCGCTGAATCGGTGTATCAAAATGCGTTTATTTCATCTCTGCGGACGCTTTTGTCTCCGCTGTCACTGCCGCGGCAAAAAACGAATCCAGCGGTGAACCTGTGTAGCAAAATGTGTTTTTTAGCATCTCCAATGGTCGTTTTTTTCTCAGCAGCATCCGCGGAGATAAAAAACGCATCCGCGCTGAATCGGTGTATCAAAATGGGTTTATTTCATCTCTGCGGACGCTTTTGTGTCCGCTGTCACTGCGGAGGCAAAAAATGTATCCAGCGGTGAACTTGTGTAGCAAAATGTGTTTTTTATCATCTCCTATGGTCGTTTTTTTCTCAGCAGCAACCGCGGAGATAAAAAACGCATCCGCGCTGAATCGGTGTTGCAAAATGCGTTTATTTCATCTCTGCGGGCGCTTTTGTCTCCGCTGTCACTGCGGAGGCAAAAAACGCATCCAGCGGTGAATTTGTGTAGCAAAATGTGTTTTTTATCATCTCCAATGGTCGTTTTTTTCTTAGCAGCAGCCGCGGAGATAAAAAACGCATCCGCGCTGAATCGGTGTATCAAATGCGTTTATTTCATCTCTGCGGACGCTTTTGTCTCCGCTGTCACTACGGAGGCAAAAAACGCATCCAGCGGTGAACTTGTGTAGCAAAATGTGTTTTTTATCATCTCCAATGGTCGTTTTTTTCTCAGCAGCAACCGCGGAGATAAAGAACGCATCCGCGCTGAATCGGTGTATCAAAATGCGTTTATTTCATCTCTGCGGGCGCTTTTGTGTCCGCTGTCACTGCGGAGGCAAAAAATGTATCCAGCGGTGAACTTTGTAGCAAAATGTGTTTTTTATCATCTCCAATGGTCGTTTTTTTCTTAGCAGCAGCCGCAGAGATAAATAACGCATCCGCGCTGAATCGGTGTATCAAAATGCGTTTATTTCATCTCTGCGGACGCTTTTGTCTCCGCTGTCACTGCGGAGGCAAAAAACGCATCCAGCGGTGAACTTGTGTAGCAAAATGTGTTTTTTACCATCTCCAATGGTCGTTTTTTTCTCAGCAGCAACCGCGGAGATAAAAAACGCATCCGCGCTGAATCGGTGTAGCAAAATGCGTTTATTTCATCTCTGCGGGCGCTTTTGTCTCCGCTGTCACTGCGGAGGCAAAAAACGCATCCAGCGGTGAATTTGTGTAGCAAAATGTGTTTTTTTATCATCTCCAATGGTCGTTTTTTTCTCAGCAGCAACCGCGGAGTTAAAAAACGCATCCGCGCTGAATCGGTGTAGCAAAATGCGTTTATTTCATATCTGCGGGCGCTTTTGTCTCCGCTGTCACTGCGAAGGCCAAAGACTCATCCAGCGGTGAACTTGTGTAGCAAAATGTGTTTTTTATCATCTCCAATGGTCGTTTTTTTCTTAGCAGCAGCCGCGGAGTTAAAAAACGCATCCGCGCTGAATCGGTGTATCAAAATGCGTTTATTTCATCTCTGCGGACGCTTTTGTCTCCGCTGTCACTGCCGAGGCAAAAAACGAATCCAGCGGTGAACCTGTGTAGCAAAATGTGTTTTTTAGCATCTCCAATGGTCGTTTTTTTCTCAGCAGCAACCGCGGAGATAAAAAACGCATCCGCGCTGAATCGGTGTATCAAAATGCGTTTATTTCATCTCTGCGGACGCTTTTGTGTCCGCTGTCACTGCGGAGGCAAAAAATGTATCCAGCGGTGAACTTGTGTAGCAAAATGTGTTTTTTATCATCTCCTATGGTCGTTTTTTTCTCAGCAGCAACCGCGGAGATAAAAAACGCATCCGCGCTGAATCGGTGTTGCAAAATGCGTTTATTTCATCTCTGCGGGCGCTTTTGTCTCCGCTGTCACTGCGGAGGCAAAAAACGCATCCAGCGGTGAATTTGTGTAGCAAAATGTGTTTTTTAGCATCTCCAATGGTCGTTTTTTTCTCAGCAGCAACCGCGGAGATAAAAAACGCATCCGCGCTGAATCGGTGTAGCAAAATGCGTTTATTTCATCTCTGCGGACGCTTTTGTCTCCGCTGTCACTGCGAAGGCCAAAGACTCATCCAGCGGTGAACTTGTGTTGCAAAATGTGTTTTTTATCATCTCCAATGGTCGTTTTTTTCTTAGCAGCAGCCGCGGAGATAAAAAACGCATCCGCGCTGAATCGGTGTATCAAATGCGTTTATTTCATCTCTGCGGACGCTTTTGTCTCCGCTGTCACTGCGGAGGCAAAAAAACGCATCCAGCGGTGAACTTGTGTAGCAAAATGTGTTTTTTATCATCTCCAATGGTCGTTTTTTTCTCAGCAGCAACCGCGGAGATAAAGAACGCATCCGCGCTGAATCGGTGTATCAAAATGCGTTTATTACATCTCTGCGGGCGCTTTTGTGTCCGCTGTCACTGCGGAGGCAAAAAATGTATCCAGCGGTGAACTTGTGTAGCAAAATGTGTTTTTTATTATCTAATATGTTCGTTTTTTTCTCAGCAGCAACCGCGGAGATAAAAAACGCATCCGCGCTGAATCGGTGAATCAAAATGTGTTTCTTTCATCTCTGCGGGCGCTTTTGTCACCGCTGTCACTGCGAAGGCCAAAGACTCATCCAGCGGTAAACTTGTGTAGCAAAATGTGTTTTTTATCATCTCCAATGGTCGTTTTTTTCTTAGCAGCAGCCGCAGAGATAAATAACGCATCCGCGCTGAATCGGTGTATCAAAATGCGTTTATTTCATCTCTGCGGACGCTTTTGTGTCCGCTGTCACTGCGTAGGCAAAAAATGTATCCAGCGGTGAACTTGTGTAGCAAAATGTGTTTTTTATCATCTCCTATGGTCGTTATTTTCTCAGCAGCAACCGCGGAGATAAAAAACGCATCCGCGCTGAATCGGTGTATCAAAATGTGTTTCTTTCATCTCTGCGGGCGGTTTTGTCTCCGCCGTCACTGCGAAGGCCAAAGACTCATCCAGCGGTGAACTTGTGTAGCAAAATGTGTTTTTTATCATCTCGAATGGTCGTTTTTTTCTTAGCAGCAGCCGCGGAGATAAAAAACGCATCCGCGCTGAATCGGTGTATCAAAATGCGTTTATTTCATCTCTGCGGACGCTTTTGTCTCCGCTGTCACTGCGGAGGCAAAAAACGCATCCAGCGGTGAACTTGTGTGGCAAAATGTGTTTTTTACCATCTCCAATGGTCGTTTTTTTCTCAGCAGCAACCGCGGAGATAAAAAACGCATCCGCGCTGAATCGGTGTAGCAAAATGCGTTTATTTCATATCTGCGGGCGCTTTTGTCTCCGCTGTCACTGCGAAGGCCAAAGACTCATCCAGCGGTGAACTTGTGTAGCAAAATGTGTTTTTTATCATCTCCAATGGTCGTTTTTTTCTCAGCAGCAACCGCGGAGATAAAAAACGTATCCGCGCTGAATCGGTGTAGCAAAATGCGTTTATTTCATCTCTGCGGGCGCTTTTGTCTCCGCTGTCACTGCGGACGCAAAAGTTGCATCCAGCGGTGAATTTGTGTAGCAAAATGTGTTTTTTATCATCTCCAATGGTCGTTTTTTTCTCAGCAGCAACCGCGGAGATAAAAAACGCATCCTCGCTGAATCGGTGTAGCAAAATGCGTTTATTTCATCTCTGCGGGCGCTCTTGTCTCCGCTGTCACTTCGGAGGCAAAAAATGCATACAGCGGTGAACTTGTGTAGCAAAATGTGTTTTTTATCACCGCCAATGATCGTTTTTTTCTCAGCAGCAACCGCGGAGATAAAAATCGCATCCGCGCTGAATCGGTGTTTAAAATGCGTTTATTTCATCTCTGCGGGCGCTTTTGTCTCCGCTGTCACTGCGGAGGCAAAAAACGCATCCAGCGGTGAACTTGTGTAGCAAAATGTGTTTTGTATCATCTCCAATAGTCGTTTTTTTCTCAGTAGCAACCGCGGAGATAAAAAACGCATCCAGCGGTGAACTTGTGTAGCAATATGTGTTTTTTATCATCTCCAATGGTCGTTTTTTTCTCAGCAGCAACCGCAGAGATAAAAAACGCATCGGCGCTGAATCGGTGTATCAAAATGCGTTTCTTTCATCCCTGCGGACGCTTTTGTCTCCGCTGTCACTGCGAAGGCAAAAGTCGCATCCAGCGGTGAACTTGTGTAGCAAAATGTGTTTTTTATCATCTCCAATGGTCGTTTTTTTCTCAGTAGCAACCACGGAGATAAAAAACACATCCAGCGGTGAACTTGTGTAGCAAAATGTGTTTTTTACCATCTCCAGTGGTCGTTTTTTTCTTAGCAGCAACCGCGGAGATAAAAAACGCATCCGCGCTGAATCGGTGTAGCAAAATGCGTTTATTTCATTTCTGCGGGCGCTTTTGTCTCCGCTGTCACTGCGGAGGCATAAAATGTATCCAGCGGTGAACTTGTGTAGCAAAAATGTGTTTTTTATCATCTCCTATGGTCGTTTTTTTCTCAGCAGCAACCGCGGAGATAAAAACACATCCGCGCTGAATCGGTGTAGCAAAATGCGTTTATTTCATCTCTGCGGGCGCTTTTGTCTCCGCTGTCACTGCGGAGGCAAAAGTTGCATCCAGCGGTGAACTTGTGTAGCAAAATGTGTTTTTTATCATCTCCAATGGTCGTTTTTTTCTCAGCAGCAACCGCGGAGATAAAAAACGTATCCGCGCTGAATCGGTGTAGCAAAATGCGTTTCTTTCATCTCTGCGGGCGCTTTTGTCTCCGCTGTCACTGCGGAGGCAAAAAACGCATCCAGCGGTGAACTTGTGTAGCAAAATGTGTTTTTTATCATCTCCAATGGTCGTTTTTTTCTCAGCAGCAACCGCTGAGATAAAAAACGCATCCGCGCTGAATCGGTTTATCAAAATGCGTTTATTTCATCTCTATGGGCGCTTTTGTCTCCGCTGTCACTGAGGAGGCAAAAAACGCATCCAGCGGTGAACTTGTGTAGCAAAATGTGTTTTTTTAACATCTCCTATGGTCGTTTTTTTCTCAGCAGCAACCGCGGAGATTAAAAACGCATCCGCGCTGAATCGGTGAAGCAAAATGCGTTTTTTTCATCTCTGCGGGCGCTTTAGTCTCCGCTGTCACTGCGGAGGCAAAAGTCGCATCCAGCGGTGAACTTGTGTAGCAAAAATGTGTTTTTTATCATCTCCTATGGTCGTTTTTTTCTCAGCAGCAACCGCGGAGATAAAAAACGCATCCGCGCTGAATCGGTTTATCAAAATGCATTTATTTCATCTCTGCGGGCGCTTTTGTCTCCGCTGTCACTGCGAAGGCAAAAGTCGCATCCAGCTGTGAACTTGTGTAGCAAAATGTGTTTTTTATCATCTCCAATGGTCGTTATTTTCTCAGCAGCAACCGCGGAGATAAAAAACGCATCCGCGCTGAATCGGTGTATCAAAATGCGTTTCTTTCATCTCTGCGGGCGCTTTTGTCTCCGCTGTCACTGCGAAGGCAAAAGTCGCATCCAGCGGTGAACTTGTGTAGCAAAATATGTTTTTTATCATATCCAATGGTCGTTTTTTTCTCAGCAGCAACCGCGGAGATAAAAAACGCATCCGCGCTGAATCGGTGTATCAAAATGCGTTTCTTTCATCTCTGCGGGCGCTTTTGTCTCCGCTGTCACTGCGGAGGCAAAAAATGTATCCAGCGGTGAACTTGTGTAGCAAAATGTGTTTTTTATCATCTCCTACGGTCGTTTTTTTCTCAGCAGCAACCGAGGAGATAAAAAACGCATCCGCGCTGAATCGGTGTAGCCAAATGCGTTTATTTCATCTCTGCGGGCGCTTTTGTCTGCGCTGTCACTGCGAAGGCCAAAGACTCATCCAGCGGTGAACTTGTGTAGCAAAATGTGTTTTTTATCATCTCCAATGGTCGTTTTTTTCTTAGCAGCAGCCGCGGAGATAAAAAACGCATCCGCGCTGAATCGGTGTAGCAAAATGCGTTTATTTCATATCTGCGGGCGCTTTTGTCTCCGCTGTCACTGCCGAGGCAAAAAACGAATCCAGCGGTGAACCTGTGTAGCAAAATGTGTTTTTTAGCATCTCCAATGGTCGTTTTTTTCTCAGCAGCAACCGCGGAGATAAAAAACGCATCCGCGCTGAATCGGTGTATCAAAATGCGTTTATTTCATCTCTGCGGACGCTTTTGTGTCCGCTGTCACTGCGGAGGCAAAAAACGCATCCAGCGGTGAATTTGTGTAGCAAAATGTGTTTTTTATCATCTCCAATGGTCGTTTTTTTCTCAGCAGCAACCGCGGAGATAAAAAACGCATCCGCGCTGAATCGGTGTAGCAAAATGCGTTTATTTCATCTCTGCGGGCGCTTTTGTCTCCGCTGTCACTGCGAAGGCCAAAGGCTCATCCAGCGGTGAACTTGTGTAGCATAATGTGTTTTTTATCATCTCCAATGGTCGTTTTTTTCTTAGCAGCAGCCGCGGAGATAAAAAACGCATCCGCGCTGAATCGGTGTATCAAAATGCGTTTATTTCATCTCTGCGGACGCTTTTGTCTCCGCTGTCACTGCCGAGGCAAAAAACGAATCCAGCGGTGAACCTGTGTAGCAAAATGTGTTTTTTAGCATCTCCAATGGTCGTTTTTTTCTCAGCAGCAACCGCGGAGATAAAAAACGCATCCGCGCTGAATCGGTGTATCAAAATGCGTTTATTTCATCTCTGCGGACGCTTTTGTGTCCGCTGTCACTGCGGAGGCAAAAAATGTATCCAGCGGTGAACTTGTGTAGCAAAATGTGTTTTTTATCATCTCCTATGGTCGTTTTTTTCTCAGCAGCAACCGCGGAGATAAAAAACGCATCCGCGCTGAATCGGTGTTGCAAAATGCGTTTATTTCATCTCTGCGGGCGCTTTTGTCTCCGCTGTCACTGCGGTGGCAAAAAGCGCATCCAGCGGTGAACTTGTGTAGCAAAATGTGTTTGTTATCATCTCCAATGGTCGTTTTTTTCTCAGCAGCAACCGCGGAGATAAAAAACGCATCCGCGCTGAATCGGTGTAGCAAAATGCCTTTCTTTCATCCCTGCGGGCGCTTTTGTCTCCGCTGTCACTGCGGAGGCAAAAGTCGCATCCAGCGGTGAACTTGTGTAGCAAAATGTGTTTTTTATCACCTCCAATGGTCGTTTTTTTCTCAGCAGCAACCGCGGAGATAAAAATCGCATCCGCGCTGAATCGGTTTATCAAAATGCGTTTCTTTCATCTCTGCGGGCGCATTTGTCTCCGCTGTCACTGCGGAGGCAAAAAACGCATCCAGCGGTGAACTTGTGTAGCAAAATGTGTTTGTTATCATCTCCAATGGTCGTTTTTTTCTCAATAGCAACCGCGGTGATAAAAAACGCATCCGCGCTGAATCGGTGTATCAAAATGCGTTTATTTCATCTCTGCGGGCGCTTTTGTCTCCGCTGTCACTGCGGAGGCAAAAAACGCATCCAGCGGTGAACTTGTGTAGCAAAATGTGTTTTTTACCATCTCCTATGGTCGTTTTTTTCTCAGCAGCAACCGCGGAGATAAAAAACGCATCCGCGCTGAATCGGTTTATCAAAATGCGTTTCTTTCATCTCTGCGGGCGCTTTTGTCTCCACTGTCACTGCGGAGGCAAAAAACGCATCCAGCGGTGAACTTGTGTGGCAAAATGTGTTTGTTATCATCTCCAATGGTCGTTTTTTTCTCAGCAGCAACCGCGGAGATAGATATCGCATCCGCGCTGAATCGGTGTAGCAAAATGCGTTTATTTCATCTCTGCGGGCGCTATTGTTTCCGCTGTCACTGCGGAGGCAAATGTCGCATCCAGCGGTGAACTTGTGTAGCAAAATGTGTTTGTTATCATCTCCAATGGTCGTTTTTTTCTCAGCAGCAACCGCGGAGATAAAAAACGCATCCGCGCCGAATCGGTGTATCAAAATGCGTTTATTTCATCTCTGCGGGCGCTTTTGTCTCCGCTGTCACTGCGGAGGCAAAAAACGCATCCAGCGGTGAACTTGTGTAGCAAAATGTGTTTTTTATCATCTCCAATGGTCGTTTTTTCCTCAGCAGCAACCACGGAGATAAAAAACGCATCCGCGCTGAATCGGTGTAGCAAAATGCGTTTATTTCATCTATGCGGGCGCTTTTGTCTCCGCTGTCACTACGGAGGCAAAAAATGCATACAGCGGTGAACTTGTGTAGCAAAATGTGTTTTTTACCATCTCCAATGGTCGTTTTTTTCCCAGCAGCAACCGCGGAGATAAAAAAACGCATCCGCGCTGAATCGGTGTAGCAAAACGCGTTTATTTCATCTCTGCGGGCGCTTTTGTCTCCGCTGTCACTACGGAGGCAAAAAATGCATACCAGCGGTGAACTTGTGTAGCAAAATGTGTTTTTTATCATCTCCTATGGTCGTTTTTTTCTCAGCAGCAACCGCGGAGATAAAAAACGCATCCGCGCTGAATCGGTGTAGCAAAATGCGTTTATTTCATCTCTGCGAGCGCTTTTGTCTCCGCTGCCACTGCGGAGGCAAAAAATGTATCCAGCGGTGAACTTGTGTAGCAAAATGTGTTTTTTATCATCTCCTATGGTCGTTTTTTTCTCAGCAGCAACCGCGGAGATAAAAAACGCATCCGCGCTGAATCGGTGTAGCAAAATGCGTTTGTTTCATCTCTGCGGGCGCTTCAGTCTCCGCTGTCACTGCGGAGGCAAAAGTCTCATCCAGCGGTGAACTTGTGTAGCAAAATGTGTTTTTTATCATCTCCAATGGTCGTTTTTTTCTCAGCAGCAACCGCGGAGATAGAAAACGCATCCGCGCTGAATCGGTGTATCAAAATGCGTTTCTTTCATCTCTGCGGGCGCTTTTGTCTCCGCTGTCACTGCGGAGGCAAAAGTCGCATCCAGCGGTGAACTTGTGTAGCAAAATGTGTTTTTTATCATCTCCAATGGTCGTTTTTTTCTGAACAGCAACCGTGAAGATAAAAAACGCATCCGCGCTGAATCGGTGTAGCAAAATGCGTTTCTTTCATCTCTGCGGGCGCTTTTGTCTCCGCTGTCACTACGGAGGCAAAAAACGCATCCAGCGGTGAAATTGTGTAGCAAAATGTGTTTTTTACCATCTCCAATGGTCGTTTTTTTCTCAGCAGCAACCGCGAAGATAAAAAACCCATCCGCGCTGAATCGGTGTAGCAAAATGCGTTTCTTTCATCTCAGCGGGCGCTTTTGTCTCCGCTGTCACTGCGAAGGCAAAAGTCGCACCAGCGGTGAAATCGTGTAGCAAAATGAGTTTTTTATCATCTCCAATGGTCGTTTTTTTCTCAGCAGCAACCGCGGAGATAAAAAACGCATCTGCGCTGAATCGGTGCATCAAAATGCGTTTCTTTCATCTCTGCGGGCGCTTTTGTCCCCGCTGTCACTGCGAAGGCAAAAGTCGCATCCAGCGGTGAACTTGTGTAGCAAAATGTGTTTTTTATTATCTCCAATGGTCGTTTTTTTCTCAGCAGCAACCGCGGAGATAAAAAACCCATCCGCGCCGAATCGGTGTATCAAAATGCGTTTCTTTCATCTCTGCGGGCGCTTTTGTCTCCGCTGTCACTGCGGAGGCAAAAGTCGCATCCAGCGGTGAACTTGTGTAGCAAAATGTGTTTTTTATCATCTCCAATGGTCGTTTTTTTCTGAACAGCAACCGTGAAGATAAAAAACGCATCCGCGCTGAATCGGTGTAGCAAAATGCGTTTCTTTCATCTCTGCGGGCGCTTTTGTCTCCGCTGTCACTACGGAGGCAAAAAACGCATCCAGCGGTGAAATTGTGTAGCAAAATGTGTTTTTTACCATCTCCAATGGTCGTTTTTTTCTCAGCAGCAACCGCGAAGATAAAAAACCCATCCGCGCTGAATCGGTGTAGCAAAATGCGTTTCTTTCATCTCTGCGGGCGCTTTTGTCTCCGCTGTCACTGCGAAGGCAAAAGTCGCACCAGCGGTGAAATCGTGTAGCAAAATGAGTTTTTTATCATCTCCAATGGTCGTTTTTTTCTCAGCAGCAACCGCGGAGATAAAAAACGCATCTGCGCTGAATCGGTGCATCAAAATGCGTTTCTTTCATCTCTGCGGGCGCTTTTGTCCCCGCTGTCACTGCGAAGGCAAAAGTCGCATCCAGCGGTGAACTTGTGTAGCAAAATGTGTTTTTTATTATCTCCAATGGTCGTTTTTTTCTCAGCAGCAACCGCGGAGATAAAAAACCCATCCGCGCCGAATCGGTGTATCAAAATGCGTTTCTTTCATCTCTGCGGGCGCTTTTGTCTCCGCTGTCACTGCGGAGGCAAAAAACGCATCCAGCGGTGAACTTGTGTAGCAAAATGTGTTTTTTACCATCTCCAATGGTCGTTTTATCCTCAGCAGCAACCACGGAGATAAAAAACGCATCCGCGCTGAATCGGTTTATCAAAATGCGTTTATCTCATCTGTGCGGGCTCTTTTGTCTCCGCTGTCACTGCGGAGGCGAAAAACGCATCTAGCGGTGAACTTGTGTAGCAAAATGTGTTTTTTATCATCTCCTATGGTCGTTTTTTTTCTCAGCAGCAACCGCGGAGATAAAAAACGCATCCGCGCTGAATCGGTGTAGCAAAATGCGTTTATTTCATCTCTGCGAGCGCTTTTGTCTCCGCTGTCACTGCGGAGGCAAAAAATGTATCCAGCGGTGAACTTGTGTAGCAAAATGTGTTTTTTATCATCTCCTATGGTCGTTTTTTCTCAGCAGCAACCGCGGAGATAAAAAACGCATCCGCGCTGAATCGGTGTAGCAAAATGCGTTTATTTCATCTCTGCGGGCGCTTTTGTCTCCGCTGTCACTGCGGAGGCAAAAGTCGCATCCAGCGGTGAACTTGTGTACCAAAATGTGTTTTTTACCATCTCCAATGGTCGTTTTTTTCTCAGCAGCAACCGCGGAGATTAAAAACGCATCCGCGCTGAATCGGTGTAGCAAATTGCGTTTATTTCATCTCTGCGGGCGCTTTTGTCTCCGTTGTCACTGCGGAGGCAAAAAATGCATACAGCGGTGAACTTGTGTAGCAAAATGTGTTTTTTTATCATCTCCAATGGTCGTTTTTTCTCAGCAGCAAACGCGGAGATAAAAAACGCATCCGCGCTGAATCGGTGTATCAAAATGCGTTTCTTTCATCTCTGCGGGCGCTTTTGTCTCCGCTGTCACTGCGGAGGCAAAAGTCGCATCCAGCGGTGAACTTGTGTAGCAAAATGTGTTTTTTATCACCTCCAATGGTCGTTTTTTTCTCAGCAGCAACCGCGGAGATAATAATCGCATCCGCGCTGAATCGGTGTTTAAAATGCGTTTATTTCATCTCTGCGGGCGCTTTTGTCTCCGCTGTCACTGCGGAGGCAAAAAACGCATCCAGCGGTGAGCTTTTGTAGCAAAATGTGTTTGTTATCATCTCCAATGGTCGTTTTTTTCTCAGCAGCAACCGCGGAGATAAAGAACGCATCCGCGCTGGATCGGTTTATCAAAATGCGTTTCTTTCATCTCTGCGGGCGCATTTGTCTCCGCTGTCACTGCGGAGGCAAAAAACGCATCCAGCGGTGAACT
The DNA here is from genome assembly GCA_910591515.1 of Cerceris rybyensis. Classification (NCBI taxonomy): domain Eukaryota; kingdom Metazoa; phylum Arthropoda; class Insecta; order Hymenoptera; family Crabronidae; genus Cerceris; species Cerceris rybyensis. The sequence goes on from CAJUXP010000144.1 coordinate 50,711, forward strand.
TGTGTAGCAAAATGTGTTTGTTATCATCTCCAATGGTCGTTTTTTTCTCAGCAGCAACCGCGGTGATAAAAAACGCATCCGCGCTGAATCGGTGTATCAAAATGCGTTTATTTCATCTCTGCGGGCGCTTTTGTCTCCGCTGTCACTGCGGAGGCAAAAAACGCATCCAGCGGTGAACTTGTGTAGCAAAATGTGTTTTTTACCATCTCCTATGGTCGTTTTTTTCTCAGCAGCAACCGCGGAGATAAAAAACGCATCCGCGCTGAATCGGTTTATCAAAATGCGTTTCTTTCATCTCTGCGGGCGCTTTTGTCTCCACTGTCACTGCGGAGGCAAAAAACGCATCCAGCGGTGAACTTGTGTGGCAAAATGTGTTTGTTATCATCTCCAATGGTCGTTTTTTTCTCAGCAGCAACCGCGGAGATAGATATCGCATCCGCGCTGAATCGGTGTAGCAAAATGCGTTTATCTCATCTGTGCGGGCTCTTTTGTCTCCGCTGTCACTGCGGAGGCGAAAAACTCATCCAGCGGTGAACTTGTGTAGCAAAATGTGTTTTTTATCATCTCCTATGGTCGTTTTTTTCTCAGCAGCAACCGCGGAGATAAAAAACGCATCCGCGCTGAATCGGTGTAGCAAAATGCGTTTATTTCATCTCTGCGAGCGCTTCTGTCTCCGCTGTCACTGCGGAGGCAAAAAATGTATCCAGCGGTGAACTTGTGTAGCAAAATGTGTTTTTCATCATCTCCTATGGTCGTTTTTTTCTCAGCAGCAACCGCGGAGATAAAAAACGCATCCGCGCTGAATCGGTGTAGCAAAATGCGTTTATTTCATCTCTGCGGGCGCTTCAGTCTCCGCTGTCACTGCGGAGGCAAAAGTCTCATCCAGCGGTGAACTTGTGTAGCAAAATGTGTTTTTTATCATCTCCAATGGTCGTTTTTTTCTCAGCAGCAACCGCGGAGATAGAAAACGCATCCGCGCTGAATCGGTGTATCAAAATGCGTTTCTTTCATCTCTGCGGGCGCTTTTGTCTCCGCTGTCACTGCGGAGGCAAAAGTCGCATCCAGCGGTGAACTTGTGTAGCAAAATGTGTTTTTTATCATCTCCAATGGTCGTTTTTTTCTTAACAGCAACCGTGAAGATAAAAAACGCATCCGCGCTGAATCGGTGTAGCAAAATGCGTTTCTTTCATCTCTGCTGGCGCTTTTGTCTCCGCTGTCACTGCGAAGGCAAAAGTCGCACCAGCGGTGAACTCGTTTAGCAAAATGAGTTTTTTATCATCTCCAATGGTCGTTTTTTTCTCAGCAGCAACCGCGGAGATAAAAAACGCATCCAGCGGTGAACTTGTGTAGCAAAATGTGTTTTTTATCATCTCCAATGGTCGTTTTTTTCTCAGCAGCAACCGCAGAGATAAAAAACGCATCCGCGCTGAATCGGTGTATCAAAATGCCTTTCTTTCATCTCTGCGGACGCTTTTGTCTCCTCTGTCACTGCGAAGGCAAAAGTCGCATCCAGCGGTGAACTTGTGTAGCAAAATGTGTTTTTTATCATCTCCAATGGTCGTTTTTTCCTCAGCAGCAACCGCGGAGATAAAAAACGTATCCGCGCTGAATGGGTTTATCAAAATGCGTTTATTTCATCTCTGCGGGCGCTTTTGTCTCCGCTGTCACTGCGAAGGCAAAAGTCGCATCCAGCGGTGAACTTGTGTAGCAAAATATGTTTATCATATCCAATGGTCGTTTTTTTCTCAGCAGCAACCGCGGAGATAAAAAACGCATCCGCGCTGAATCGGTGTATCAAAATGCGTTTCATTCATCTCTGCGGGCGCTTTTGTCTCCGCTGTCACTGCGGAGGCAAAAAATGTATCCAGCGGTGAACTTGTGTAGCAAAATGTGTTTTTTATCATCTCCTATTGTCGTTTTTTTCTCAGCAGCAACCACGGAGATAAAAAACGCATCCGCGCTGAATCGGTGTATCAAAATGCGTTTATTTCATCTCTGCGGACGCTTTTGTCTCCGCTGTCACTGCGGAGGCAAAAAACGCATCCAGCGGTGAACTTGTGTGGCAAAATGTGTTTTTTATCATCTCCAATGGTCGTTTTTTTCTCAGCAGCAACCGCGGAGATAAAAAACGTATCCGCGCTGAATCGGTGTATCAAAATGCGTTTCTTTCATCTCTGCGGGCGCTTTTGTCTCCGCTGTCACTGCGGAGGCAAAAAATGTATCCAGCGGTGAACTTGTGTAGCAAAATGTGTTTTTTATCATCTCCTATAGTCGTTTTTTTCTCAGCAGCAACCGCGGAGATAAAAAACGCATCCGCGCTGAATCGGTGTATCAAAATGCGTTTATTTCACCTCTGTGGACGCTTTTGTCTCCGCTGTCACTGCGGAGGCAAAAAACGCATCCAGCGGTGAACTTGTGTGGCAAAATGTGTTTTTTATCATCTCCTATGGTCGTTTTTTTCTCAGCAGCAACCGCGGAGATAAAAAACGCATCCGCGCTGAATCGGTGTAGCAAAATGCGTTTATTTCATCTCTGCGGGCGCTTTTGTCTCCGCTGTAACTGCGGAGGCAAAAAACGCATCCAGCGGTGAACTTGTGTAGCAAAATGTGTTTTTTATCATCTCCAATGGTCGTTTTTTTCTCAGCAGCAACCGCGGAGATAAAAAACGCATCCGCGCAGAATCGGTGTAGCAAAATGCGTTTATTTCATATCTGCGGGCGCTTTTGTCTCCGCTGTCACTGCGGAGGCAAAAAACGCATCCAGCGGTGAACTTGTGTGGCAAAATGTGTTTTTTATCATCTCCTATGGTCGTTTTTTTATCAGCAGCAACCGCGGAGATAAAAAACGCATCCGCGCTGAATCGGTGTAGCAAAATGCGTTTATTTCATCTCTGCGGGCGCTTTTGTCTCCGCTGTAACTGCGGAGGCAAAAAACGCATCCAGCGGTGAACTTGTGTAGCAAAATGTGTTTTTTATCATCTCCAATGGTCGTTTTTTTCTCAGCAGCAACCGCGGAGATAAAAAACGCATCCGCGCTGAATCGGTGTTTCAAAATGTGTTTCTTTCATTTCTGCGGGCGGTTTTGTCTCCGCTATCACTGCGAAGGCCAAAGACTCATCCAGCGGTGAACTTGTGTAGCAAAATGTGTTTTTTATCATCTCCAATGGTCGTTTTTTTCTTAGCAGCAGCCGCGGAGATAAAAAACGCATCCGCGCTGAATCGGTGTATCAAAATGCGTTTATTTCATCTCTGCGGACGCTTTTGTCTCCGCTGTCACTGCCGAGGCAAAAAACGAATCCAGCGGTGAACCTGTGTAGCAAAATGTGTTTTTTAGCATCTCCAATGGTCGTTTTTTTCTCTGCAGCAACCGCGGAGATAAAAAACGCATCCGCGCTGAATCGGTGTATCAAAATGGGTTTATTTCATCTCTGCGGACGCTTTTGTGTCCGCTGTCACTGCGGAGGCAAAAAACGCATCCAGCGGTGAATTTGTGTAGCAAAATGTGTTTTCTTATCATCTCCAATGGTCGTTTTTTTCTCAGCAGCAACCGCGGAGATAAAAAACGCATCCGCGCTGAATCGGTGTAGCAAAATGCGTTTATTTCATCTCTGCGGGCGCTTTTGTCTCCGCTGTAACTGCGGAGGCAAAAAACGCATCCAGCGGTGATCTTGTGTAGCAAAATGTGTTTTTTATCATCTCCAATGGTCGTTTTTTTCTCAGCAGCAACCGCGAAGATAAAAAACCCATCCGCGCTGAATCGGTGTAGCAAAATGCGTTTCTTTCATCTCTGCGGGCGCTTTTGTCTCCGCTGTCACTGCGAAGGCAAAAGTCGCACCAGCGGTGAACTCGTGTAGCAAAATGAGTTTTTTATCATCTCCAATGGTCGTTTTTTTCTCAGCAGCAACCGCGGAGATAAAAAACGCATCTGCCCTGAATCGGTGCATCAAAATGCGTTTCTTTCATCTCTGCGGGCGCTTTTGTCCCCGCTGTCACTGCGAAGGCAAAAGTCGCATCCAGCGGTGAACTTGTGTAGCAAAATGTGTTTTTTATTATCTCCAATGGTCGTTTTTTTCTCAGCAGCAACCGCGGAGATAAAAAACCCATCCGCGCCGAATCGGTGTATCAAAATGCGTTTCTTTCATCTCTGCGGGCGCTTTTGTCTCCGCTGTCACTGCGGAGGCAAAAAACGCATCCAGCGGTGAACTTGTGTAGAAAAATGTGTTTTTTTCCATCTCCAATGGTCGTTTTATCCTCAGCAGCAACCACGGAGATAAAAAACGCATCCGCGCTGAATCGGTTTATCAAAATGCGTTTATCTCATCTGTGCGGGCTCTTTTGTCTCCGCTGTCACTGCGGAGGCGAAAAACGCATCCAGCGGTGAACTTGTGTAGCAAAATGTGTTTTTTATCATCTCCTATGGTCGTTTTTTTCTCAGCAGCAACCGCGGAGATAAAAAACGCATCCGCGCTGAATCGGTGTAGCAAAACGCGTTTATTTCATCTCTGCGGGCGCTTTTGTCTCCGCTGTCACTACGGAGGCAAAAAATGCATACAGCGGTGAACTTGTGTAGTAAAATGTGTTTTTTATCATCTCCAATGGTCGTTTCTTTCTTAACAGCAATCGCGGAGATAAAAAACGCAATCCGCGCTGAATCGGTGAAGCAAAATGCGTTTTTTTCATCTCTGCGGGCGCTTCAGTCTCCGCTGTCACTGCGGAGGCAAAAGTCTCATCCAGCGGTGAACTTGTGTAGCAAAATGTGTTTTTTATCATCTCCAATGGTCGTTTTTTTCTCAGCAGCAACCGCGGAGATAGAAAACGCATCCGCGCTGAATCGGTGTATCAAAATGCGTTTCTTTCATCTCTGCGGGCGCTTTTGTCTCCGCTGTCACTGCAGAGGCAAAAGTCGCATCCAGCGGTGAACTTGTGTAGCAAAATGTGTTTTTTATCATCTCCAATGGTCGTTTTTTTCTGAACAGCAACCGTGAAGATAAAAAACGCATCCGCGCTGAATCGGTGTAGCAAAATGCGTTTCTTTCATCTCTGCGGGCGCTTTTGTCTCCGCTGTCACTACGGAGGCAAAAAACGCATCCAGCGGCGAAATTGTGTAGCAAAATGTGTTTTTTACCATCTCCAATGGTCGTTTTTTTATCAGCAGCAACCGCGAAGATAAAAAAACCCATCCGCGCTGAATCGGTGTAGCAAAATGCGTTTCTTTCATCTCTGCGGGCGCTTTTGTCTCCGCTGTCACTGCGAAGGCAAAAGTCGCACCAGCGGTGAACTCGTGTAGCAAAATGAGTTTTTTATCATCTCCAATGGTCGTTTTTTTCTCAGCAGCAACCGCGGAGATAAAAAACGCATCCGCGCTGAATCGGTTTATCAAAATGCGTTTACTTCATCTCTGCGGGCGCTTTTGTCTTCGCTGTAACTGCGGAGGCAAAAAACGCATCCAGTGGTGAATTTGTGTAGCAAAATGTGTTTTTATTCATCTCCAGTGGTCGTTTTTTTCTCAGCAGCAACCGCGGAGATAAAAAACGCATCCGCGCTGAATCGGTGTAGCAAAATGCGTTTATTTCATCTCTGCGGGCGCTCTTGTCTCCGCTGTCACTGCGGAGGCAAAAAATGCATACAGCGGTGAACTTGTGTAGCAAAATGTGTTTTTTATCACCTCCAATGGTCGTTTTTTTCTCAGCAGCAACCGCGGAGATAAAAATCGCATCCGCGCTGAATCGGTGTTTAAAATGCGTTTATTTCATCTCTGCGGGCGCTTTTGTCTCCGCTGTCACTGCGGAGGCAAAAAACACATCCAGCGGTGAACTTGTGTAGCAAAATGTGTTTTTTATCATCTCCAATGGTCGTTTTTTTCTCAGCAGCAACCGCAGAGATAAAAAACGCATCCGCGCTGAATCGGTGTATCAAAATGCCTTTCTTTCATCTCTGCGGACGCTTTTGTCTCCTCTGTCACTGCGAAGGCAAAAGTCGCATCCAGCGGTGAACTTGTGTATCAAAATGTGTTTTTTATCATCTCCAATGGTCGTTTTTTCCTCAGCAGCAACCGCGGAGATAAAAAACGTATCCGCGCTGAATCGGTGTATCAAAATGCGTTTCTTTCATCTCTGCGGGCGCTTTTGTCTCCGCTGTCACTGCGGAGGCAAAAAATGTATCCAGCGGTGAACTTGTGTAGCAAAATGTGTTTTTTATCATCTCCAATGGTCGTTTTTTTCTCAGCAGCAACCGCGGAGATAAAAAACGCATCCGCGCTGAATCGGTGTAGCAAAATACGTTTCTTTCATCTCTGCGGGCGCTTTTGTCTCCGCTGTCACTGCGGAGGCAAAAGTCTCATCCAGCGGTGAACATGTGTAGCAAAATGAGTTTTTTATCATCTCCAATGCTCGTTTTTCTATCAGAAGCAACCGCGAAGATAAAAAACGCATCCGCGCTGAATCGGTGTAGCAAAATGCGTTTTTTGCATCTCTGCGGGCGCTTTAGTCTCCGCTGTCACTGCGGAGGCAAAAGTCGCATCCAGCGGTGAACTCGTGTAGCAAAATGTGTTTTTTATCATCTCCAATGGTCGTTTTTTTCTCAGCAGCAACCGCGGAGATAAAAAACGCATCCGCGCTGAATCGGTGTATCAAAATGCGTTTATTTCATCTCTGCGGGCGCTTTTGTCTCCGCTGTCACTACGGAGGCAAAAAACGCATCCAGCGGCGAAATTGTGTAGCAAAATGTGTTTTTTACCATCTCCAATGGTCGTTTTTTTCTCAGCAGCAACCGCGAAGATAAAAAACCCATCCGCGCTGAATAGGTGTAGCAAAATGCGTTTCTTTCATCTCTGCGGGCGCTTTTGTCTCCGCTGTCACTGCGAAGGCAAAAGTCGCACCAGCGGTGAACTCGTGTAGCAAAATGAGTTTTTTATCATCTCCAATGGTCGTTTTTTTCTCAGCAGCAACCGCGGAGATAAAAAACGCATCCGCGCTGAATCGGTTTATCAAAATGCGTTTACTTCATCTCTGCGGGCGCTTTTGTCTTCGCTGTAACTGCGGAGGCAAAAAACGCATCCAGTGGTGAATTTGTGTAGCAAAATGTGTTTTTATTCATCTCCAGTGGTCGTTTTTTTCTCAGCAGCAACCGCGGAGATAAAAAACGCATCCGCGCTGAATCGGTGTAGCAAAATGCGTTTATTTCATCTCTGCGGGCGCTCTTGTCTCCGCTGTCACTGCGGAGGCAAAAAATGCATACAGCGGTGAACTTGTGTAGCAAAATGTGTTTTTTATCACCTCCAATGGTCGTTTTTTTCTCAGCAGCAACCGCGGAGATAAAAATCGCATCCGCGCTGAATCGGTGTTTAAAATGCGTTTATTTCATCTCTGCGGGCGCTTTTGTCTCCGCTGTCACTGCGGAGGCAAAAAACACATCCAGCGGTGAACTTGTGTAGCAAAATGTGTTTTTTATCATCTCCAATGGTCGTTTTTTTCTCAGCAGCAACCGCAGAGATAAAAAACGCATCCGCGCTGAATCGGTGTATCAAAATGCCTTTCTTTCATCTCTGCGGACGCTTTTGTCTCCTCTGTCACTGCGAAGGCAAAAGTCGCATCCAGCGGTGAACTTGTGTATCAAAATGTGTTTTTTATCATCTCCAATGGTCGTTTTTTCCTCAGCAGCAACCGCGGAGATAAAAAACGTATCCGCGCTGAATCGGTGTATCAAAATGCGTTTCTTTCATCTCTGCGGGCGCTTTTGTCTCCGCTGTCACTGCGGAGGCAAAAAATGTATCCAGCGGTGAACTTGTGTAGCAAAATGTGTTTTTTATCATCTCCAATGGTCGTTTTTTTCTCAGCAGCAACCGCGGAGATAAAAAACGCATCCGCGCTGAATCGGTGTAGCAAAATACGTTTCTTTCATCTCTGCGGGCGCTTTTGTCTCCGCTGTCACTGCGGAGGCAAAAGTCTCATCCAGCGGTGAACATGTGTAGCAAAATGAGTTTTTTATCATCTCCAATGCTCGTTTTTCTATCAGAAGCAACCGCGAAGATAAAAAACGCATCCGCGCTGAATCGGTGTAGCAAAATGCGTTTTTTGCATCTCTGCGGGCGCTTTAGTCTCCGCTGTCACTGCGGAGGCAAAAGTCGCATCCAGCGGTGAACTCGTGTAGCAAAATGTGTTTTTTATCATCTCCAATGGTCGTTTTTTTCTCAGCAGCAACCGCGGAGATAAAAAACGCATCCGCGCTGAATCGGTGTATCAAAATGCGTTTATTTCATCTCTGCGGGCGCTTTTGTCTCCGCTGTCACTACGGAGGCAAAAAACACATCCAGCGGCGAAATTGTGTAGCAAAATGTGTTTTTTACCATCTCCAATGGTCGTTTTTTTCTCAGCAGCAACCGCGAAGATAAAAAACCCATCCGCGCTGAATAGGTGTAGCAAAATGCGTTTCTTTCATCTCTGCGGGCGCTTTTGTCTCCGCTGTCACTGCGAAGGCAAAAGTCGCACCAGCGGTGAACTCGTGTAGCAAAATGAGTTTTTTATCATCTCCAATGGTCGTTTTTTTCTCAGCAGCAACCGCGGAGATAAAAAACGCATCCGCGCTGAATCGGTTTATCAAAATGCGTTTACTTCATCTCTGCGGGCGCTTTTGTCTTCGCTGTAACTGCGGAGGCAAAAAACGCATCCAGTGGTGAATTTGTGTAGCAAAATGTGTTTTTATTCATCTCCAGTGGACGTTTTTTTCTCAGCAGCAACCGCGGAGATAAAAAACGCATCCGCGCTGAATCGGTGTAGCAAAATGCGTTTATTTCATCTCTGCGGGCGCTCTTGTCTCCGCTGTCACTGCGGAGGCAAAAAATGCATACAGCGGTGAACTTGTGTAGCAAAATGTGTTTTTTATCACCTCCAATGGTCGTTTTTTTCTCAGCAGCAACCGCGGAGATAAAAATCGCATCCGCGCTGAATCGGTGTTTAAAATGCGTTTATTTCATCTCTGCGGGCGCTTTTGTCTCCGCTGTCACTGCGGAGGCAAAAAACACATCCAGCGGTGAACTTGTGTAGCAAAATGTGTTTTTTATCATCTCCAATGGTCGTTTTTTTCTCAGCAGCAACCGCAGAGATAAAAAACGCATCCGCGCTGAATCGGTGTATCAAAATGCCTTTCTTTCATCTCTGCGGACGCTTTTGTCTCCTCTGTCACTGCGAAGGCAAAAGTCGCATCCAGCGGTGAACTTGTGTATCAAAATGTGTTTTTTATCATCTCCAATGGTCGTTTTTTCCTCAGCAGCAACCGCGGAGATAAAAAACGTATCCGCGCTGAATGGGTTTATCAAAATGCGTTTATTTCATCGCTGCGGGCGCTTTTGTCTCCGCTGTCACTGCGAAGATAAAAGTCGCATCCAGCGGTGAACTTGTGTAGCAAAATATGTTTATCATATCCAATGGTCGTTTTTTTCTCAGCAGCAACCGCGGAGATAAAAAACGCATCCGCGCTGAATCGGTGTATCAAAATGCGTTTCTTTCATCTCTGCGGGCGCTTTTGTCTCCGCTGTCACTGCGGAGGCAAAAAATGTATCCAGTGGTGATCTTGTGTAGCAAAATGTGTTTTTTATCATCTCCTATTGTCGTTTTTTTCTCAGCAGCAACCGCGGAGATAAAAAACGCATCCGCGCTGAATCGGTGTATCAAAATGCGTTTATTTCATCTCTGCGGACGCTTTTGTCTCCGCTGTCACTGCGGAGGCAAAAAACGCATCCAGCGGTGAACTTGTGTGGCAAAATGTGTTTTTTATCATCTCCAATGGTCGTTTTTTTCTCAGCAGCAACCGCGGAGATAAAAAACGTATCCGCGCTGAATCGGTGTATCAAAATGCGTTTCTTTCATCTCTGCGGGCGCTTTTGTCTCCGCTGTCACTGCGGAGGCAAAAAATGTATCCAGCGGTGAACTTGTGTAGCAAAATGTGTTTTTTATCATCTCCAATGGTCGTTTTTTTCTCAGCAGCAACCGCGGAGATAAAAAACGCATCCGCGCTGAATCGGTGTAGCAAAATACGTTTCTTTCATCTGTGCGGGCGCTTTTGTCTCCGCTGTCACTGCGGAGGCAAAAGTCTCATCCAGCGGTGAACATGTGTAGCAAAATGAGTTTTTTATCATCTCCAATGCTCGTTTTTCTATCAGAAGCAACCGCGAAGATAAAAAACGCATCCGCGCTGAATCGGTGTAGCAAAATGCGTTTTTTGCATCTCTGCGGGCGCTTTAGTCTCCGCTGTCACTGCGGAGGCAAAAGTCGCATCCAGCGGTGAACTCGTGTAGCAAAATGTGTTTTTTATCATCTCCAATGGTCGTTTTTTTCTCAGCAGCAACCGCGGAGATAAAAAACGCATCCGCGCTGAATCGGTGTATCAAAATGCGTTTATTTCATCTCTGCGGGCGCTTTTGTCTCCGCTGTCACTGCGGAGGCAAAAAACGCATCCAGCGGTGAACTTGTGTAGCAAAATGTGTTTTTTATCATCTCCAATGGTCGTTTTTTTCTCAGCAGCAACCGCGGAGATAAAAAACACATCCGCGCTGAATCGGTGTATCAAAAAGCGTTTATTTCATTTCTGCGGGCGCTTTTGTCTCCGATGTCACTGCGGAGGAAAAAAAACGCATCCAGCGGTGAACTTGTGTAGCAAAATTTGTTTCTTACCATCTCCAATGGTCGTTTTTTTCTCAGCAGCAACCGCGGAGATAAAAAACGCATCCGCGCTGAATCGGTGTATCAAAATGCGTTTATTTCATCTCTGCGGGCGCTTTTGTCTCCGCTGTCACTGCGGAGGCAAAAGTCTCATCCAGCGGTTAACTTATGTAGCAAAATGAGTTTTTTATCATCTCCAATGGTCGTTTTTTTATCAGAAGCAACCGCGGAGATAAAAAACGCATCCGCGCTGAATCGGTTTATCAAAATGCGTTTACTTCATCTCTGCGGGCGCTTTTGTCTTCGCTGTAACTGCGGAGGCAAAAGACGCATCCAGTGGTGAATTTGTGTAGCAAAATATGTTTTTTATCACCTCCAATGGTCGTTTTTTTCTCAGCAGCAACCGCGGAGATAAAAATCGCATCCGCGCTGAATCGGTGTTTAAAATGCGTTTATTTCATCTCTGCGGGCGCTTTTGTCTCCGCTGTCACTGCGGAGGCAAAAAACGCATCCAGCGGTGAACTTGTGTAGCAAAATGTGTTTTTTATCATCTCCAATGGTCGTTTTTTTCTCAGCAGCAACCGCGGAGATAAAAAACGCATCCAGCGGTGAACTTGTGTAGCAAAATGTGTTTTTTATCATCTCCAATGGTCGTTTTTTTCTCAGCAGCAACCGCAGAGATAAAAAACGCATCCGCGCTGAATCGGTGTATCAAAATGCCTTTCTTTCATCTCTGCGGACGCTTTTGTCTCCTCTGTCACTGCGAAGGCAAAAGTCGCATCCAGCGGTGAACTTGTGTAGCAAAATGTGTTTTTAATCATCTCCAATGGTCGTTTTTTCCTCAGCAGCAACCGCGGAGATAAAAAACGTATCCGCGCTGAATGGGTTTATCAAAATGCGTTTATTTCATCTCTGCGGGCGCTTTTGTCTCCGCTGTCACTGCGAAGGCAAAAGTCGCATCCAGCGGTGAACTTGTGTAGCAAAATATGTTTATCATATCCAATGGTCGTTTTTTTCTCAGCAGCAACCGCGGAGATAAAAAACGCATCCGCGCTGAATCGGTGTATCAAAATGCGTTTCTTTCATCTCTGCGGGCGCTTTTGTCTCCGCTGTCACTGCGGAGGCAAAAAATGTATCCAGCGGTGAACTTGTGTAGCAAAATGTGTTTTTTATCATCTCCTATTGTCGTTTTTTTCTCAGCAGCAACCACGGAGATAAAAAACGCATCCGCGCTGAATCGGTGTATCAAAATGCGTTTATTTCATCTCTGCGGACGCTTTTGTCTCCGCTGTCACTGCGGAGGCAAAAAACGCATCCAGCGGTGAACTTGTGTAGCAAAATGAGTTTTTTATCATCTCCAATGGTCGTTTTTTTCTCAGCAGCAACCGCGGAGATAAAAAACGCATCTGCGCTGAATCGGTGTAGCAAAATGCGTTTCTTTCATCTCTGCGGGCGCTTTTGTCTCCGCTGTCACTGCGGAGGCAAAAGTCGCATCTAGCGGTGAACTTGTGTAGCAAAATGTGTTTTTTATCATCTCCAATGGTCGTTTTTTTCTCAGCAGCAACCATGGAGATAAAAAACGCATCCGCGCTGAATCGGTGTATCAAAATGCGTTTATTTCATCTCTGCGGGCGCTTTCGTCTCCGCTGTCACTGCGGAGGCAAAAGTCGCATCCAGCGGTGAACTTGTGTAGCAAAATGTGTTTTTTATTATCTCCAATGGTCGTTTTTTTCTCAGTAGCCACCGCGGAGATAAAAAATTAATCCGCGCTGAATCGGTGTATCAAAATGCGTTTATTTCATTTCTGCGGGCGCTTTTGTCTCCGCTGTCACTGCGGAGGAAAATGTCGCATCCAGCGGTGAACTTGTGTAGCAAAATGTGTTTTTTATCATCTCCAATGGTCGTTTTTTTCTCAGCAGCAACCGCGGTGATAAAAAACGCATCCGCGCTGAATCGGTGTAGCAAAATGCGTTTCTTTCATCTCTGCGGGCGCTTTTATCTCCGCTGTCACTACGGAGGCAAAAAATGCATACAGCGGTGAAATTGTGTAGCAAAATGTGTTTTTTATCATCTCCTATGGTCGTTTTTTTCTCAGCAACAACCGCGGAGATAAAAAACGCATCCGCGCTGAATCGGTGTAGCAAAATGCGTTTCTTTCATCTCTGCGGGAGCTTTTGTCTCCGCCGTCACTGCGGAGGCAGATGTCGCATCTAGCGGTGAGCTTGTGCAGCAAAATGTGTTTTTTATCATCTCCAATGGTCGTTTTTTTCTCAGCAGCAACCGCGGTGATAAAAAACGCATCCGCGCTGAATCGGTGTAGCAAAATGCGTTTCTTTCATCTCTGCGGGCGCTTTTGTCTCCGCTGTCACTACGGAGGCAAAAAATGCATAGTGCGGTGAACTTGTGTAGCAAAATGTGTTTTTTACCATCTCCAATGGTCGTTTTTTTCTCAGCAGCAACCGCGGAGATAAAAAACGCATCCTCGCTGAATCGGTGTAACAAAATGCGTTTCTTTCATCTCTGCGGGCGCTTTTGTCTCCGCTGTCACTGCGGAGGCAAAAGTTGCATCTAGCGGTGAACTTGTGTAGCAAAATGTGTTTTTTATCATCTCCGATGGTCGTTTTTTTTTGTCAGCAGCAACCGCGGAGATAAAAAACGCATCCGCGCTGAATCGGTTTATCAAAATGCGTTTACTTCATCTCTGCGGGCGCTTTTGTCTTCGCTGTAACTGCGGAGGCAAAAAACGCATCCAGTGGTGAATTTGTGTAGCAAAATGTGTTTTTATTCATCTCCAATGGTCGTTTTTTTCTCAGCAGCAACCGCGGAGATAAAAAACGCATCCGCGCTGAATCGGTGTAGCAAAATGCGTTTATTTCATCTCTGCGGGCGCTCTTGTCTCCGCTGTCACTGCGGAGGCAAAAAATGCATACAGCGGTGAACTTGTGTAGCAAAATGTGTTTTTTATCACCTCCAATGGTCGTTTTTTTCTCAGCAGCAACCGCGGAGATAAAAATCGCATCCGCGCTCAATCGGTGAAGCAAAATGTGTTTTTTTCATCTCTGCGGGCGCTTTAGTCTACGCTGTCACTGCGGAGGCAAAAGTCGCATCCAGCGGTGAACTTGTGTAGCAAAATGTGTTTTTTATCATCTCCAATGGTCGTTTTTTTCTCAACAGCAATCGTGAAGATAAAAAAACGCATCCGCGCTGAATCGGTGTAGCAAAATGCGTTTCTTTCATCTCTGCGGGCGCTTTTGTCTCCGCTGTCACTGCGGAGGCAAAAGTCGCATCCAGCTGTGAACTTGTGTAGCAAAATGTGATTTTTACCATCTCCAATGGTCGTTTTTTTCTCAGCAGTAACCGCGGAGATAAAAAACGCATCCGCGCTGAATCGGTTTATCAAAATGCGTTTATCTCATCTCTGCGGGCGCTTTTGTCTCCGCTGTCACTGCGGAGGCAAAAACGCATCCAGCGGTGAACTTGTGTAGCAAAATGTGTTTTTTACCATCTCCTATGGTCGTTTTTTTCTCAGCAGCAACCGCGGAGATAAAAAACGCATCCGCGCTGAATCGGTTTATCAAAATGCGTTTCTTTCATCTCTGCGGGCGCTTTTGTCTCCGCTGTCACTGCGGAGGCAAAAAACGCATCCAGCGGTGAACTTGTGTAGCAAAATGTGTTTGTTATCATCTCCAATGGTCGTTTTTTTCTCAGCAGCAACCGCGGTGATAAAAAACGCATCCGCGCTGAATCGGTGTATCAAAATGCGTTTATTTCATCTCTGCGGGAGCTTTTGTCTCCGCTGTCACTGCGGAGGCAAAAAACGCATCCAGCGGTGAACTTGTGTAGCAAAATGTGTTTTTTACCATCTCCTATGGTCGTTTTTTTCTCAGCAGCAACCGCGGAGATAAAAAACGCATCCGCGCTGAATCGGTTTATCAAAATGCGTTTATTTCATCTCTGCGGGCGCTTTTGTCTCCGCTGTCACTGCGAAGGCAAAAGTCGCATCCAGCGGTGAACTTGTGTAGCAAAATGTGTTTGTTATCATCTCCAATGGTCGTTTTTTTCTCAGCAGCAACCGCGGAGATAGAAAACGCGTCCGCGCTGAATCGTTGTAGCAAAATGCGTTTCTTTCATCTCTGCGGGCGCTTTTGTCTCCACTGTCACTGCGGAGGCAAATGTCGCATCCAGCGGTGAACTTGTTTAGCAAAATGTGTTTTTTATCATCTCCAATGGTCGTTTTTTTCTCAGCAGCAACCGCGGAGATAAAAAACGAATCCGCGCTGAATCGGTGTATCAAAATGCGTTTATTTCATCTCTGCGGGCGCTTTTGTCTCCGCTGTCACTGCGGAGGCAAATGTCGCACCCAGCGGTGAACTTGTGTAGCAAAATGTGTTTTTTATCATCTCCAATGGTCGTTTTTTTCTCAGCAGCAACCGCGGTGATAAAAAACGCATCCGCGCTGAATCGGTGTAGCAAAATGCGTTTCTTTCATCTCTGCGGGCGCTTTTGTCTCCGCTGTCACTACGGAGGCAAAAAATGCATACAGCGGTGAACTTGTGTAGCAAAATGTGTTTTTTACCATCTCCAATGGTCGTTTTTTTCTCAGCAGCAACCGCGGAGATAA
Source organism: Cerceris rybyensis (assembly GCA_910591515.1). Taxonomy (NCBI): domain Eukaryota; kingdom Metazoa; phylum Arthropoda; class Insecta; order Hymenoptera; family Crabronidae; genus Cerceris; species Cerceris rybyensis. The sequence continues at coordinate 65,986 of CAJUXP010000144.1, forward strand.
AAAACGCATCCTCGCTGAATCGGTGTATCAAAATGCGTTTCTTTCATCTCTGCGGGCGCTTTTGTCTCCGCTATCACTGCGAAGGCAAAAGTCTCATCCAGCGGTGAACTTGTGTTGCGAAATGCGTTTTTTATCATCTCCAATGGTCGTTTTTTTCTCAGCAGCAACCGCGGAGATAAAAAACGCATCCGCGCTGAATCGGTGTATCAAAATGCGTTTCTTTCATTTCTGCGGGCGCTTTTGTCTCCGCTCTCACTACGAAGGCAAAAGTCTCATCCAGCGGTGAACTTGTGTTGCAAAATGGGTTTTTTATCATCTCCAATGGTCGTTTTTTTCTCAGCAGCAACCGCGGAGATAAAAAACGCATCCGCGCTGAATCGGTTTATCAAAATGCGTTTATTTCATCTCTGCGGGCGCTATTGTCTCCGCTGTCACTGCGGAGGCATGTGTCGCATCCAGCGGTGAACTTGTGTAGCAAGATGTGTTTCTTATCATCGCCAATGGTCGTTTTTTTCTCAGCAGCAACCGCGGTGATAAAAAACGCATCCGCGCTGAATCGGTGTAGCAAAATGCGTTTCTTTCATCTCTGCGGGCGATTTTGTCTCCGCTGTCACTACGGAGGCAAAAAATGCATACAGCGGTGAACTTGTGTAGCAAAATGTGTTTTTTACCATCTCCAATGGTCGTTTTTTTCTCAGCAGCAACCGCGGAGATAAATAACGCATCCTCGCTGAATCGGTGTATCAAAATGCGTTTCTTTCATCTCTGCGGGCGCTTTTGTCTCCGCTATCACTGCGAAGGCAAAAGTCTCATCCAGCGGTGAACTTGTGTTGCGAAATGTGTTTTTTATCATCTCCAATGGTCTTTTTTTTCTCAGCAGCAACCGCGGAGATAAAAAACGCATCCGCGCTGAATCGGTGTATCAAAATGCGTTTCTTTCATTTCTGCGGGCGCTTTTGTCTCCGCTCTCACTGCGAAGGCAAACGTCTCATCCAGCGGTGAACTTGTGTTGCAAAATGGGTTTTTTATCATCTCCAATGGTCGTTTTTTTCTCAGCAGCAACCGCGGAGATAAAAAACGCATCCCCGCTGAATCGGTTTATCAAAATGCGTTTATTTCATCTCTGCGGGCGCTTTTGTCTCCGCTGTCACTGCGAAGGCAAAAGTCGTATCCAGCGGTGAACTTGTGTAGCAAAATGTGTTGTTTATCATCTCCAATGGTCGTTTTTTTCTCAGCAGCATCCGCGGAGATAAAAAACGCATCCGCGCTGAATCGGTGTTTCAAAATGCGTTTATTTCATCTCTGCGGGCGCTTTTGTCTCCGCTGTCACTGCGGAGGCAAAAAACGCATCCAGCGGTGAACTTGTGTAGCAAAATGTGTTTTTTATCATTTCCTATGGTCGTTTTTTTCTCAGCAGCAACCGCGGTGATAAAAAACGCATCCGCGCTGAATCGGTGTAGCAAAATGCGTTTCTTTCATCTCTGCGGGTGCTTTTGTCTCCGCTGTCACTACGGAGGCAAATGTCGCATCCAGCGGTGAACTTGTTTAGCAAAATGTGTTTTTTATCATCTCCAATGGTCGTTTTTTTCTCAGCAGCAACCGCGGAGATAAAAAACGAATCCGCGCTGAATCGGTGTATCAAAATGCGTTTATTTCATCTCTGCGGGCGCTTTTGTCTCCGCTATCACTGCGAAGGCAAAAGTCTCATCCAGCGGTGAACTTGTGTTGCGAAATGTGTTTTTTATCATCTCCAATGGTCGTTTTTTTCTCAGCAGCAACCGCGGAGATAAAAAACGCATCCGCGCTGAATCGGTGTATCAAAATGCGTTTATTTTATCTCTGCGGGCTCTTTTGTCTCCGCTGTCACTGCGGAGGCAAAAAATGCATACAGCGGTGAACTTGTGTAGCAAAATGTGTTTTTTATCATGTCCAATGGTCGTTTTTTTCTCAGCAGCAACCGCGGAGATAAAAAACGCATCCGCGCTGCATCGGTGTAGCAAAATGCGTTTCTTTCATCTCTGCGGGCGCTTTTGTCTCCGCTGTCACTGCGGAGGCGAAAGTCTCATCCAGCGGTGAACTTGTGTACCAAAATGTGTTTTTATCATCTCCAATGGTCGTTTTTTTCTCAGCAGCAACCGCGGAGATAAAAAACGCATCCGCGCTGAATCGGTGTAGCAAAATGGGTTTTTTTCATCTCTGCGGGCGCTTTAGTCTCCGCTGTCACTGCGGAGGCAAAAAATGTATCCAGCGGTGAACTTGTGTAGCAAAATGTGTTTTTTATCATCTCCTATGGTCGTTTTGTTCTCAGCAGCAACCGCGGAGATAGAAAACGCATCCGCGCTGAATCGGTGTAGCAAAATGCGTTTATTTCATCTCTGCGGGCGCTTTTGTCTCCGCTGTCACTGCGGAGGCAAAAAAACGCATCCAGGGGTGAACTTGTGTAGCAAAATGTGTTTTTTATCATCTCCAATGGTCGTTTTTTTCTCAGCAGCAACCGCGGAGATAAAAAACGCATCCGCGCTGAATCGGTGTATCAAAATGCGTTTCTTTCATTTCTGCGGGCGCTTTTGTCTCCGCTCTCACTACGAAGGGAAAAGTCTCATCCAGCGGTGAACTTGTGTTGCAAAATGGGTTTTTTATCATCTCCAATGGTCGTTTTTTTCTCAGCAGCAACCGCGGAGATAAAAAACGCATCCGCGCTGAATCGGTTTATCAAAATGCGTTTATTTCATCTCTGCGGGCGCTATTGTCTCCGCTGTCACTGCGGAGGCATGTGTCGCATCCAGCGGTGAACTTGTGTAGCAAGATGTGTTTTTTATCATCTCCAATGGTCGTTTTTTTCTCAGCAGCAACCGCGGTGATAAAAAACGCATCCGCGCTGAATCGGTGTAGCAAAATGCGTTTCTTTCATCTCTGCGGGCGCTTTTGTCTCCGCTGTCACTACGGAGGCAAAAAATGCATACAGCGGTGAACTTGTGTAGCAAAATGTGTTTTTTACCATCTCCAATGGTCGTTTTTTTCTCAGCAGCAACCGCGGAGATAAATAACGCATCCTCGCTGAATCGGTGTATCAAAATGCGTTTCTTTCATCTCTGCGGGCGCTTTTGTCTCCGCTATCACTGCGAAGGCAAAAGTCTCATCCAGCGGTGAACTTGTGTTGCGAAATGTGTTTTTTATCATCTCCAATGGTCGTTTTTTTTCTCAGCAGCAACCGCGGAGATAAAAAACGCATCCGCGCTGAATCGGTGTATCAAAATGCGTTTCTTTCATTTCTGCGGGCGCTTTTGTTTCCGCTCTCACTGCGAAGGCAAAAGTCTCATCCAGCGGTGAACTTGTGTTGCAAAATGGGTTTTTATCATCTCCAATGGTCGTTTTTTTCTCAGCAGCAACCGCGGAGATAAAAACGCATCCCCGCTGAATCGGTTTATCAAAATGCGTTTATTTCTTCTCTGCGGGCGCTTTTGTCTCCGCTGTCACTGCGAAGGCAAAAGTCGCATCCAGCGGTGAACTTGTGTAGCAAAATGTGTTGTTTATCATCTCCAAAGGTCGTTTTTTTTCTCAGCAGCATCCGCGGAGATAAAAAACGCATCCGCGCTGAATCGGTGTTTCAAAATGCGTTTATTTCATCTCTGCGGGCGCTTTTGTCTCCGCTGTCACTGCGGAGGCAAAAAACGCATCCAGCGGTGAACTTGTGTAGCAAAATGTGTGTTTTATCATTTCTATGGTCGTTTTTTTTCTCAGCAGCAACCGCGGTGATAAAAAACGCATCCGCGCTGAATCGGTGTAGCAAAATGCGTTTCTTTCATCTCTGCGGGTGCTTTTGTCTCCGCTGTCACTACGGAGGCAAATGTCGCATCCAGCGGTGAACTTGTTTAGCAAAATGTGTTTTTTATCATCTCCAATGGTCGTTTTTTTCTCAGCAGCAACCGCGGAGATAAAAAAAACGAATCCGCGCTGAATCGGTGTATCAAAATGCGTTTTATTTCATCTCTGCGGGCGCTTTTGTCTCCGCTGTCACTGCGGAGGCAAATGTCGCACCCAGCGGTGAACTTGTGTAGCAAAATTTGTTTTTTTATCATCTCCAATTGTCGTTTTTTTCTCAGCAGCAACCGCGGTGATAAAAAACGCATCCGCGCTGAATCGGTGTAGCAAAATGCGTTTCTTTCATCTCTGCGGGCGCTTTTGTCTCCGCTGTCACTACGGAGGCAAAAAATGCATACAGCGGTGAACTTGTGTAGCAAAATGTGTTTTTTACCATCTCCAATGGTCGTTTTTTTCTCAGCAGCAACCGCGGAGATAAAAAACGCATCCTCGCTGAATCGGTGTATCAAAATGCGTTTCTTTCATTTCTGCGGGCCGCTTTTGTCTCCGCTCTCACTGCGAAGGCAAAAGTCTCATCCGCGGTGAACTTGTGTTGCAAAATGGGTTTTTTATCATCTCCAATGGTCGTTTTTTTATCAGCAGCAACCGCGGTGATAAAAAACGCATCCGCGCTGAATCGGTGTAGCAAAATGCGTTTCTTTCATCTCTGCGGGCGCTTTTGTCTCCGCTGTCACTACGGAGGCAAAAAAATGCATACAGCGGTGAACTTGTGTAGCAAAATGTGTTTTTCACCATCTGCAATGGTCGTTTTATTTCTCAGCAGCAACCGCGGAGATAAAAAACGCATCCTCGCTGAATCGGTGTATCAAAATGCGTTTATTTCATCTCTGCGGGCACTTTTGTCTCCGCTGTCACTACGGAGGCAAAAAATGCATACAGCGGTGAACTTGTGTAGCAAAATGTGTTTTTTATCATTTCCTATGGTCGTTTTTTTCTCAGCAGCAACCGCGGTGATAAAAAACGCAAACGCGCTGAATCGGTGTAGCAAAAAGCGTTTATTTAATATCTGCGGGTGCGTTTGTCTCCGCTGTCACTACGGAGGCAAATGTCGCATCCAGCGGTGAACTTGTTTAGCAAAATGTGTTTTTTATCATCTCCAATGGTCGTTTTTTTCTCAGCAGCAACCGCGGAGATAAAAAATTAATCCGGCGCTGAATCGGTGTATCAAAATGCGTTTATTTCATTTCTGCGGGCGCTTTTGTCTCCGCTGTCACTGCGGAGGCAAATGTCGCACCCAGCGGTGAACTTGTGTAGCAAAATGTGTTTTTTATCATCTCCAATGGTCGTTTTTTTCTCAGCAGCAACCGCGGTGATAAAAAACGCATCCGCGCTGAATCGGTGTAGCAAAATGCGTTTCTTTCATCTCTGCGTGCGCTTTTGTCTCCGCTGTCACTGCGGAGGCAAAAAAACGCATCCAGCGGTGAACTTGTGTAGCAAAATGTGTTTTTTTATCATTTCCTATGGTCGTTTTTTTCTCAGCAGCAACCGCGGTGATAAAAACGCATCCGCGCTGAATCGGTGTAGCAAAATGCGTTTCTTTCATCTCTGCGGGTGCTTTTGTCTCCGCTGTCACTACGGAGGCAAATGTCGCATCAGCGGTGAACTTGTTTAGCAAAATGTGTTTTTTTATCATCTCCAATGGTCGTTTTTTTCTCAGCAGCAACCGCGGAGATAAAAAACGAATCCGCGCTGAATCGGTGTATCAAAATGCGTTTATTTCATCTCTGCGGGCGCTTTTGTCTCCGCTGTCACTGCGGAGGCAAATGTCGCACCCAGCGGTGAACTTGTGTAGCAAAATTTGTTTTTTATCATCTCCAATTGTCGTTTTTTTCTCAGCAGCAACCGCGGAGATAAAAAACGCATCCGCGCTGAATCGTTTAATCAAATTGCGTTTTTTTTCATCTCTGCGGGCGCTTTAGTCTCCGCTGTCACTGCGGAGGCAAAAGTCGCATCCAGCGGTGAACTTGTGTAGCAAAATGTGGTTTTTATCATCTCCTATGGTCGTTTTTTTCTCAGCAGCAACCGCGGAGATAAAAAAGGCATCCGCGCTGAATCGGTTTATCAAAACGCGTTTATTTCATCTCTCCGGGCGCTTTTGTCTCCGCTGTCACTGCGAAGGCAAAAGTCGCATCCAGCGGTGAACTTGTGTAGCAAAATGTGTTTTTTATCATCTCCAATGGTCGTTTTTTTCTCAGCAGCAACCGCCGAGATAAAAAACGCATCCGCGCTGAATCGGTGTATCAAAATGCGTTTATTTCATCTCTGCGGGCGCTTTTGTCTCCGCTGTCACTGCGGAGGCAAAAAACGCATCCAGCGGTGAAATCGTGTAGCAAAATGTGTTTTTTACCATCTCCAATGTTCGTTTTTTTCTCAGCAGCAACCGCGCAGATAAAAAACGCATCCGCGCTGAATCGGTGTAGCAAAATGCGTTTATTTCATTTCTGCGAGCTCTTTTGTCTCCGCTGTCACTGCGAAGGCAAGAGTCGCATCCAGCGGTGAAATTGTGTAGCAAAATGTGTTTTTTATCGCCTCCAATGGTCGTTTTTTTCTCAGCAGCAGCCGCGCAGATAAAAAACGCATCCGCGCTGAATCAGTCTATCAAAATGCGTTTATTTCATCTCTGCGGACGGTTTTATCTCCGCTGTCACTGCGGAGATAAAAAACGCATCCGCGCTGAATCGGTGTATCAAAATGCGTTTATTTCATCTCTGCGGGCGCTTTTGTCTCCGCTGTCACTGCGGAGGCAAAAAACGCATCCAGCGGTGAACTTGTGTAGCAAAATGTGTTTTTTATCATCTCCAATGGTCGTTTTTCTCTCAGCAGTAACCGCGGAGATAAAAAACGCATCCGCGCTGAATCGGTGTAGCAAAATGCGTTTATTTCATCTCTGCGAGCGCTTTTGTCACCGCTGTCACTGCGGAGGCAAAAAATGTATCCAGCGGTGAACTTGTGTAGCAAAATGTGTTTTTTATCATCTCCAATGGTCGTTTTTTTCTCAGCAGCAACCGCGGAGATAAAAAACGCATCCGCGCTGAATCGGTGTATCAAAATGCGTTTATTTCATCTCTGCGGGCGCTTTTGTCTCCGCTGTCACTGCGGAGGCAAAAAACGGATCCAGCTGTGAACTTGTGTAGCAAAATGTGTTTTTTATCATCTCCAATGGTCGTTTTTTTCTCAGCAGCAACCGCGGAGATAAAAAACGCATCCGCGCTGAATCGGTTTAGCAAAATGCGTTTATTTCATCTCTGCGGGCGCTTTTGTCTCCGCTGTCACTGCGGAGGCAAATAATGTATCCAGCGGTGAACTTGTGTAGCAAAATGTGTTTTTTATCATCTCCTATGGTCGTTTTGTTCTCAGCAGCAACCGCGGAGATAGAAAACGCATCCGCGCTGAATCGGTGTAGCAAAATGCGTTTATTTCATCTCTGCGGGCGCTTTTGTCTCCGCTGTCACTGCGGAGGCAAAAAACGCATCCAGCGGTGAACTTGTGTAGCAAAATGTGTTTTTTATCATCTCCAATGGTCGTTTTTTTCTCAGCAGCAACCGCGGAGATAAAAAACGCATCCGCGCTGAATCGGTGTAGCAAAATGCGTTTATTTCATCTCTGCGGGCGCTTTTGTGTCCGCTGTCATTGCGGAGGCAAAAAATGTATCCAGCGGTGAACTTGTGTAGCAAAATGTGTTTTTTATCATCTAGTATGGTCGTTTTTTTCTCAGCAGCAACCGCAGAGATAAAAAACTCATCCGCGTTGAATCGGTGTAGCAAAATGCGTTTATTTTATCTCTGCGGGCGCTTTTGTCTCCGCTGTCACTGCGGAGGCAAAAAACGCATCCAGCGACGAACTTGTGTAGCAAAATGTGTTTTTTATCATCTCCTATGGTCGTTTTTTTCTCAGCAGCAACCGCGGAGATAAAAAACGCATCCGCGCTGAATCGTTTAATCAAAATGCGTTTATTTCATCTCTGCGGGCGCTTTTGTCTCCGCTGTCACTGCGAAGGCAAAAGTCGCATCCAGCGGTGAACTTGTGTAGCAAAATGTGTTTTTTATCATCTCCAATGGGCGCTTTTTTCTCAGCAGCAACCGCGGAGATAAAAAACGCATCCGCGCTGAATCGGTGTAGCAAAATGCGTTTATTTCATCTCTGCGGGCGCTTTAGTCTCCGCTGTCACTGCGGAGGCAAAAGTCGCATCCAGCGGTGAACTTGTGTAGCAAAATGTGGTTTTTATCATCTCCAATGGGCGCTTTTTTCTCAGCAGCAACCGCGGAGATAAAAAACGCATCCGCGCTGAATCGTTTAATCAAATTGCGTTTTTTTCATCTCTGCGGGCGCTTTAGTCTCCGCTGTCACTGCGGAGGCAAAAGTCGCATCCAGCGGTGAACTTGTGTAGCAAAATGTGGTTTTTATCATCTCCTATGGTCGTTTTTTTCTCAGCAGCAACCGCGGAGATAAAAAACGCATCCGCGCTGAATCGGTTTATCAAAACGCGTTTATTTCATCTCTCCGGGCGCTTTTGTCTCCGCTGTCACTGCGAAGGCAAAAGTCGCATCCAGCGGTGAACTTGTGTAGCAAAATGTGTTTTTTATCATCTCCAATGGTCGTTTTTTTCTCAGCAGCAACCGCCGAGATAAAAAACGCATCCGCGCTGAATCGGTGTATCAAAATGCGTTTATTTTATCTCTGCGGGCGCTTTTGTCTCCGCTGTCACTGCGGAGGCAAAAAACGCATCCAGCGGTGAAATCGTGTAGCAAAATGTGTTTTTTACCATCTCCAATGTTCGTTTTTTTCTCAGCAGCAACCGCGTAGATAAAAAACGCATCCGCGCTGAATCGGTGTAGCAAAATGCGTTTATTTCATTTCTGCGAGCGCTTTTGTCTCCGCTGTCACTGCGAAGGCAAGAGTCGCATCCAGCGGTGAAATTGTGTAGCAAAATGTGTTTTTTATCGCCTCCAATGGTCGTTTTTTTCTCAGCAGCAGCCGCGCAGATAAAAAACGCATCCGCGCTGAATCAGTGTATCAAAATGCGTTTATTTCATCTCTGCGGACGGTTTTATCTCCGCTGTCACTGCGGAGATAAAAAACGCATCCGCGCTGAATCGGTGTATCAAAATGCGTTTATTTCATCTCTGCGGGCGCTTTTGTCTCCGCTGTCACTGCGGAGGCAAAAAACGCATCCAGCGGTGAACTTGTGTAGCAAAATGTGTTTTTTATCATCTCCATTGGTCGTTTTTTTCTCAGCAGCAACCGCAGAGATAAAAAACGCATCCGCGCTGAATCGGTGTATCAAAATGCGTTTATTTCATCTCTGCCGGCGCTTTTGTCTCCGCTGTCACTGCGGAGGCAAAAAACGCAACCAGCGGTAAACTTGTGTAGCAAAAATGTGTTTTTTATCATCTACAATGGTCGTTTTTTTCTCAGCAGCAACCGCGGAGATAAAAAACACATCCGCGCTGAATCGGTGTTTCAAAATGCGTTTATTTCATCTCTGCGGGCGCTTTTGTCTCCGCTGTCACTGCGGAGGCAAAAAACGCATCCAGCGGTGAACTTGTGTAGCAAAATGTGTTTTTTATCATCTCCAATGGGCGCTTTTTTCTCAGCAGCAACCGCGGAGATAAAAAACGCATCCGCGCTGAATCGGTGAAGCAAAATGCGTTTTTTTCATCTCTGCGGGCGCTTTAGTCTCCGCTGTCACTGCGGAGGCAAAAGTCGCATCCAGCGGTGAACTTGTGTAGCAAAATGTGTTTTTTATCATCTCCAATGGTCGTTTTTTTCTCAGCAGCAACCGCGGAGATAAAAAACGCATCCGCGCTGAATCGGTGTAGCAAAATGCGTTTATTTCATCTATGCGGGCGCTTTTGTCTCCGCTGTCACTGCGAAGGCAAAAGTCGCATCCAGCGGTGAACTTGTGTAGCAAAATGTGTTTTTTATCATCTCCAATGGTCGTTTTTTTCTCAGCAGCAACCGCCGAGATAAAAAACGCATCCGCGCTGAATCGGTGTATCAAAATGCGTTTATTTCATCTCTGCGGACGGTTTTATCTCCGCTGTCACTGCGGAGATAAAAAACGCATCCGCGCTGAATCGGTGTATCAAAATGCGTTTATTTCATCTCTGCGGGCGCTTTTGTCTCCGCTGTCACTGCGGAGGCAGAAAACGCATCCAGCGGTGAACTTGTGTAGCAAAATGTGTTTTTTATCATCTCCATTGGTCGTTTTTTTCTCAGCAGCAACCGCGGAGATAAAAAACGCATCCGCGCTGAATCGGTGAAGCAAAATGCGTTTTTTTCATCTCTGCGGGCGCTTTAGTCTCCGCTGTCACTGCGGAGGCAAAAGTCGCATCCAGCGGTGAACTTGTGTAGCAAAATGTGGTTTTTATCATCTCCTATGGTCGTTTTTTTGTCAGCAGCAACCGCGGAGATAAAAAACGCATCCGCGCTGAATCGGTTTATCAAAATGCGTTTATTTCATCTCTCCGGGCGCTTTTGTCTCCGCTGTCACTGCGAAGGCAAAAGTCGCATCCAGCGGTGAACTTGTGTAGCAAAATGTGTTTTTTATCATCTCCAATGGTCGTTTTTTTCTCAGCAGCAACCGCGGAGATAAAAAACGCATCCGCGCTGAATCGGTGTAGCAAAATGCGTTTATTTCATCTATGCGGGCGCTTTTGTCTCCGCTGTCACTGCGAAGGCAAAAGTCGCATCCAGCGATGAACTTGTGTAGCAAAATGTGTTTTTTACCATCTCCAATGGTCGTGTTTTCTCAGCAGCAACCGCGGAGATAAAAAACGCATCCGCGCTGAATCGGTGTAGCAAAATGCGTTTATTTCATCTCTGCGGGCGCTTTTGTCTCCGCTGTCACTGCGAAGGCAAAAGTCGCATCCAGCGATGAACTTGTGTAGCAAAATTTGTTTTTTATCATCTCCAATGGTCGTTTTCTTCTCAGCAGCAGTCGCGGAGATAAAAAACGCATCCGCGCAGAATCGGTGTATCAAAATGCGTTTATTTCATCTCTGCGGACGCTTTTGTCTCCGCTGTCACTGCGGAGGCAAAAAACGCATCCAGCGGTGAACTTGTGTAGCAAAATGTGTTTTTTATCATCTCCAATGGTCGTTTTTTTCTCAGCAGCAACCGCCGAGATAAAAAACGCATCCGCGCTGAATCGGTGTATCAAAATGCGTTTATTTCATCTCTGCGGACGGTTTTATCTCCGCTGTCACTGCGGAGATAAAAAACGCATCCGCGCTGAATCGGTGTATCAAAATGCGTTTATTTCATCTCTGCGGGCGCTTTTGTCTCCGCTGTCACTGCGGAGGCAAAAAACGCATCCAGCGGTGAACTTGTGTACCAAAATGTGTTTTTTATCATCTCCATTGGTCGTTTTTTTCTCAGCAGCAACCGCAGAGATAAAAAACGCATCCGCGCTGAATCGGTGTATCAAAATGCGTTTATTTCATCTCTGCGGGCGCTTTTGTCTCCGCTGTCACTGCGGAGGCATAAAATGTATCCATCGGTGAACTTGTGTAGCAAAATGTGTTTTTTATCATCTCCTATGGTCGTTTTTTTCTCAGCAGCAACCGCGTAGATGAAAAACGCATCCGCGCTGAATCGGTGTAGCAAAATGCGTTTCTTTCATCTCTGCGGGCGCTTTTGTCTCCGCTGTCACTGCGAAGGCAAAAGTCGCATCCAGCGGTGAACTTGTGTAGCAAAATGTGTTTTTTATCATATCCAATGGTCGTTTTTTTCTCAGCAGCAACCGCGGAGATAAAAAACGCATCCGCGCTGAATCAGTGTATCAAAATGCGTTTATTTCATCTCTGCGGACGGTTTTATCTCCGCTGTCACTGCGGAGATAAAAAACGCATCCGCGCTGAATCGGTGTATAAAAATGCGTTTCTTTCATCTCTGCGGGCGCTTTTGTCTCCGCTGTCACTGCGAAGGCAAAAGTCGCATCCAGCTGTGAACTTGTGTAGCAAAATGTGTTTTTTATCATCTCCAATGGTCTTTTTTTCTCAGCAGCAACCGCGGAGATAAAAAACGCATCCGCGCTGAATCGGTGTATCAAAATGCGTTTATTTCATCTCTGCAGGCGCTTTAGTCTCCGCTGTCACTGCGAAGGCAAAAGTCGCATCCAGCTGTGAACTTGTGTAGCAAAATGTGTTTTTTACCATCTCCAATGTTCGTTTTTTTCTCAGCAGCAACCGCGCAGATAAAAAAACGCATCCGCGCTGAATCGGTGTAGCAAAATGCGTTTATTTCATTTCTGCGAGCGCTTTTGTCTCCGCTGTCACTGCGAAGGCAAGAGTCGCATCCAGCGGTGAAATTGTGTAGCAAAATGTGTTTTTTATCGCCTCCAATGGTCGTTTTTTTTCTCAGCAGCAGCCGCGCAGATAAAAAACGCATCCGCGCTGAATCAGTGTATCAAAATGCGTTTATTTCATCTCTGCGGACGGTTTTATCTCCGCTGTCACTGCGGAGATAAAAAACGCATCCGCGCTGAATCGGTGTATCAAAATGCGTTTATTTCATCTCTGCGGGCGCTTTTGTCTCTGCTGTCACTGCGGAGGCAAAAAACGCATCCAGCGGTGAACTTGTGTAGCAAAATGTGTTTTTTATCATCTCCATTGGTCGTTTTTTTCTCAGCAGCAACCGCAGAGATAAAAAACGCATCCGCGCTGAATCGGTGTAGCACAATGCGTTTCTTTCATCTCTGCGGGCGCTTTTGTCTCCGCTGTCACTGCGAAGTCAAAAGTCGCATCCAGCGGTGAACTTGTGTAGCAAAATGTGTTTTTTATCATATCCAATGGTCGTTTTTTTCTCAGCAGCAACCGCGGAGATAAAAAACGCATCCGCGCTGAATCGGTGTATCAAAATGCGTTTCTTTCATCTCTGCGGGCGCTTTTGTCTCCGCTGTCACTGCGAAGGCAAAAGTCGCATCCAGCTGTGAACTTGTGTAGCAAAATGTGTTTTTTATTATCTCCAATGGTCTTTTTTTCTCAGCAGCAACCGCGGAGATAAAAAACGCATCCGCGCTGAATCGGTGTATCAAAATGCGTTTATTTCATCTCTGCAGGCGCTTTAGTCTCCGCTGTCACTGCGAAGACAAAAGTCGCATCCAGCTGTGAACTTGTGTAGCAAAATGTGTTTTTTATCATCTCCAATGGTCGTTTTTTTCTCAGCAGCAACCGCGGAGATAAAAAACGCATCCGCGCTGAATCGGTGTATCAAAATGCGTTTATTTCATCTCTGCGGGCGCTTTTGTCTCCGCTGTCACTGCGGAGGCAAAAAAACGCATCCAGCGGTGAACTTGTGTACCAAAATGTGTTTTTTATCATCTCCATTGGTCGTTTTTTTCTCAGCAGCAACCGCAGAGATAAAAAAACTCATCCGCGCTGAATCGGTGTATCAAAATGCGTTTATTTCATCTCTGCGGGCGCTTTTGTCTCCGCTGTCACTGCGGAGGCATAAAATGTATCCATCGGTGAACTTGTGTAGCAAAATGTGTTTTTTATCATCTCCTATGGTCGTTTTTTTCTCAGCAGCAACCGCGGAGATGAAAAAATGCATCCGCGCTGAATCGGTGTAGCAAAATGCGTTTCTTTCATCTCTGCGGGCGCTTTTGTCTCCGCTGTCACTGCGAAGGCAAAAGTCGCATCCAGCGGTGAACTTGTGTAGCAAAATGTGTTTTTTATCATATCCAATGGTCGTTTTTTTCTCAGCAGCAACCGCGGAGATAAAAAACGCATCCGCGCTGAATCGGTGTATCAAAATGCGTTTCTTTCATCTCTGCGGGCGCTTTTGTCTCCGCTGTCACTGCGAAGGCAAAAGTCGCATCCAGCTGTGAACTTGTGTAGCAAAATGTGTTTTTTATTATCTCCAATGGTCTTTTTTTCTCAGCAGCAACCGCGGAGATAAAAAACGCATCCGCGCTGAATCGGTGTATCAAAATGCGTTTATTTCATCTCTGCAGGCGCTTTAGTCTCCGCTGTCACTGCGAAGGCAAAAGGCGCATCCAGCTGTGAACTTGTGTAGCAAAATGTGTTTTTTATCATCTCCAATGGTCGTTTTTTTCTCAGCAGTAACCGCGGAGATAAAAAACGCATCCGCGCTGAATCGGTGTAGCAAAATGCGTTTATTTCATCTCTGCGGGCGCTTTTGTCTCCGCTGTCACTGCGGAGGCAAAAGTTCCATCCAGCCGTGAACTTGTGTAGCAAAACGTGTTTTTTATCATCTCCTATGGTCGTTTTTCCTCAGCAGCAACCGCGGAGATAAAAAACACCTCCGCGCTGAATCGGTGGATCAAAATGCGTTTATTTCATCTCTGCGGGCGCTTTTGTCTCCGCTGTCACTGCGAAGGCAAAAGTCGCATCCAGCGGTGAACTTGTGTAGCAAAATGTGTTTTTTATCATCTCCAATGGTTGTTTTTTTCTCAGCAGCAACCGCGGAGATAAAAAACGCATCCGCGCTGAATCGGTG
>CAJUXP010000145.1:0-80020 GCA_910591515.1 Cerceris rybyensis
TGAAAGAAACGCATTTTGATACACCGATTCAGCGCGGATGAGTTTTTTATCTCCGCGGTTGCTGCTGAGAAAAAAACGACCATTGGAGATGGTAAAAAACACATTTTGCTACACAAGTTCACCGCTGGATGTGACTTTTGCCTCCGCAGTGACAGCGGAGACAAAAGCGCCCGCAGAGATGAAAGAAACGCATTTTGATACACCGATTCAGCGCGGATGCGTTTTTATCTCCGCGGATGCTGCTGAGAAAAAAACGACCATTGGAGATGATAAAAAACACATTTTGGTACACAAGTTCACCGCTGGATGCGACTTTTCCCTCCGCAGTGACAGCGGAGACAATAGCGCCCGCAGAGATGAAAGAAACGCATTTTGATACACCGATTCAGCGCGGATGCGTTTTTTGTCTCCGCGGTTGCTGCTGAGAAAAAAACTACCATTGGAGATGATAAAAAACACATTTTGCTACACAAGTTCACCGCTGGATGCGACTTTTGCCTTCGCAGTGACAGCAGAGACAAAAGCGCCCGCAGAGATGAAATAAACGCATTTTGAAACACCGATTCAGCGCGGATGCGTTTTTTATCTCCGCGGTAGCTGCTGAGAAAAAAACGACCATTGGAGATGATAAAAAACACATTTTGCTACACAAGTTCACCGCTGGATGCGACTTTTGCCTCCGCAGTGACAGCGGAGACAAAAGCGCCCGCAGAGATGAAAGAAACGCATTTTGATACACCGATTCAGCGCGGATGAGTTTTTTATCTCCGCGGTTGCTGCTGAGAAAAAAACGACCATTGGAGATGGTAAAAAACACATTTTGCTACACAAGTTCACCGCTGGATGTGACTTTTGCCTCCGCAGTGACAGCGGAGACAAAAGCGCCCGCAGAGATGAAAGAAACGCATTTTGATACACCGATTCAGCGCGGATGCGTTTTTATCTCCGCGGATGCTGCTGAGAAAAAAACGACCATTGGAGATGATAAAAAACACATTTTGGTACACAAGTTCACCGCTGGATGCGACTTTTCCCTCCGCAGTGACAGCGGAGACAATAGCGCCCGCAGAGATGAAAGAAACGCATTTTGATACACCGATTCAGCGCGGATGCGTTTTTTGTCTCCGCGGTTGCTGCTGAGAAAAAAACTACCATTGGAGATGATAAAAAACACATTTTGCTACACAAGTTCACCGCTGGATGCGACTTTTGCCTTCGCAGTGACAGCAGAGACAAAAGCGCCCGCAGAGATGAAATAAACGCATTTTGAAACACCGATTCAGCGCGGATGCGTTTTTTATCTCCGCGGTAGCTGCTGAGAAAAAAACGACCATTGGAGATGATAAAAAACACATTTTGCTACACAAGTTCACCGCTGGATGCGACTTTTGCCTCCGCAGTGACAGCGGAGACAAAAGCGCCCGCAGAGATGAAATAAACGCAACTTGCTAGACCGATTCAGCGCGGATGCGTTTTTTATCTCTGCGGTTGCTGCTGAGAAAAAAACGACCATTGGAGATGATAAAAAACACATTTTGGTACACAAGTTCACCGCTGGATGCGACTTTTGCCTCCGCAGTGACAGCGGACACAAAAGCGCCCGCAGAGATGAAAGAAACGCATTTTGATACACCGATTCAGCGCGGATGAGTTTTTTATCTCCGCGGTTGCTGCTGAGAAAAAAACGACCATTGGAGATGGTAAAAAACACATTTTGCTACACAAGTTCACCGCTGGATGCGACTTTTGCCTTCGCAGTGACAGCGGAGACAAAAGCGCCCGCAGAGATGAAATAAACGCATTTTGATACACCGATTCAGCGCGGATGCGTTTTTTATCTCCGCGGTAGCTGCTGAGAAAAAAACGACCATTGGAGATGATAAGAACACATTTTGCTACACAAGTTCACCGCTGGATGCGACTTTTGCCACCGCAGTGACAGCGGAGACAAAAGCGCCCGCAGAGATGAAATAAACGCAACTTGCTACACCGATTCAGCGCGGATGCGTTTTTTATCTCTGCGGTTGCTGCTGAGAAAAAAACGACCATTGGAGATGATAAAAAACACATTTTGGTACACAAGTTCACCGCTGGATGCGACTTTTGCCTCCGCAGTGACAGCGGAAACAAAAGCGCCCGCAGAGATGAAAGAAACGCATTTTGATACACCGATTCAGCGCGGATGAGTTTTTTATCTCCGCGGTTGCTGCTGAGAAAAAAACGACCATTGGAGATGGTAAAAAACACATTTTGCTACACAAGTTCACCGCTGGATGCGACTTTTGCCTCCGCAGTGACAGCGGAGACAAAAGCGCCCGCAGCGATGAAAGAAACGCATTTTGACACACCGATTCAGCGCGGATGCGTTTTTATCTCCGCGGAAGCTGCTGAGAAAAAAGCGACCATTGGAGATAGTAAAAAACACATTTTGCTACACAAGTTCACCGCTGGATGCGACTTTTGCCTCCGCAGTGACAGAGGAGACAAAAGCGCCCGCAGAGATGAAAGAAACGCATTTTGATACACCGATTCAGCGCGGATGAGTTTTTTATCTCCGCGGTTGCTGCTGAGAAAAAAACGACCATTGGAGATGGTAAAAAACACGTTTTGCTACACAAGTTCACCGCTGGATGCGACTTTTGCCTCCGCAGTGACAGCGGAGACAAAAGCGCCCGCAGAGATGAAAGAAACGCATTTTGATACACCGATTCAGCGCGGATGCGTTTTTATCTCCGCGGATGCTGCTGAGAAAAAAACGACCATTGGAGATGGTAAAAAACACATTTTGCTACACAAGTTCACCGCTGGATGCGACTTTTGCCTCCGCAGTGACAGCGGAGACAAAAGCGCCCGCAGCGATGAAAGAAACGCATTTTGACACACCGATTCAGCGCGGATGCGTTTTTATCTCCGCGGTTGCTGCTGAGAAAAAAACGACCATTGGAGATGATAAAAACATATTTTGGTACACAAGTTCACCGCTGGATGCGACTTTTGCCTCCGCAGTGGCAGCGGAGACAAAAGCGCCCGCAGAGATGAAAGAAACGCATTTTGATACACCGATTCAGCGCGGATGCGTTTTTTGTCTCCGCGGTTGCTGCTGAGAAAAAAACTACCATTGGAGATGATAAAAAACACCTTTTGCTACACAAATTCACCGCTGGATGCGACTTTTGCCTTCGCAGTGACAGCGGAGACAAAAGCGCCCGCAGAGATGAAAGAAACGCATTTTGATACACCGATTCAGCGCGGATGCGTTTTTTATCTCCGCGGTAGCTGCTGAGAAAAAAACGACCATTGGAGATGATAAAAAACACATTTTGGTACACAAGTTCACCGCTGGATGCGACTTTTGCCTCCGCAGTGACAGCGGAGACAAAAGCGCCCGCAGAGATGAAAGAAACGCATTTTGATACACCGATTCAGCGCGGATGCGTTTTTTATCTCCGCGGAAGCTGCTGAGAAAAAAGCGACCATTGGAGATAGTAAAAAACACATTTTGCTACACAAGTTCACCGCTGGATGCGACTTTTGCCTCCGCAGTGACAGAGGAGACAAAAGCGCCCGCAGAGATGAAAGAAACGCATTTTGATACACCGATTCAGCGCGGATGAGTTTTTTATCTCCGCGGTTGCTGCTGAGAAAAAAACGACCATTGGAGATGGTAAAAAACACGTTTTGCTACACAAGTTCACCGCTGGATGCGACTTTTGCCTCCGCAGTGACAGCGGAGACAAAAGCGCCCGCAGAGATGAAAGAAACGCATTTTGATACACCGATTCAGCGCGGATGCGTTTTTATCTCCGCGGATGCTGCTGAGAAAAAAACGACCATTGGAGATGATAAAAAACACATTTTGGTACACAAGTTCACGGCTGGATGCGACTTTTGCCTCCGCAGTGACAGCGGAGACAAAAGCGCCCGCAGAGATGAAAGAAACGCATTTTGATACACCGATTCAGCGCGGATGCGTTTTTTGTCTCCGCGGTTGCTGCTGAGAAAAAAACTACCATTGGAGATGATAAAAAACACATTTTGCTACACAAGTTCACCGCTGGATGCGACTTTTGCCTTCGCAGTGACAGCGGAGACAAAAGCGCCCGCAGAGATGAAATAAACGCATTTTGATACACCGATTCAGCGCGGATGCGTTTTTTATCTCCGCGGTAGCTGCTGAGAAAAAAACGACCATTGGAGATGATACAAACACATTTTGCTACACAAGTTCACCGCTGGATGCGACTTTTGCCTCCGCAGTGACAGCGGAGACAAAAGCGCCCGCAGAGATGAAAGAAACGCATTTTGATACACCGATTCAGCGCGGATGCGTTTTTATCTCCGCGGATGCTGCTGAGAAAAAAACGACCATTGGAGATGATAAAAAACACATTTTGGTACACAAGTTCACCGCTGGATGCGACTTTTGCCTCCGCAGTGACAGCGGAGACAAAAGCGCCCGCAGAGATGAAAGAAACGCATTTTGATACACCGATTCAGCGCGGATGCGTTTTTTGTCTCCGCGGTTGCTGCTGAGAAAAAAACTACCATTGGAGATGATAAAAAACACATTTTGCTACACACGTTCACCGCTGGATGCGACTTTTGCCTTCGCAGTGACAGCGGAGACAAAAGCGCCCGCAGAGATGAAATAAACGCATTTTGATACACCGATTCAGCGCGGATGCGTTTTTTATCTCCGCGGTAGCTGCTGAGAAAAAAACGACCATTGGAGATGATAAAAACACATTTTGCTACACAAGTTCACCGCTGGATGCGACTTTTGCCTCCGCAGTGACAGCGGAGACAAAAGCGCCCGCAGAGATGAAATAAACGCAACTTGCTACACCGATTCAGCGCGGATGCGTTTTTTATCTCTGCGGTTGCTGCTGAGAAAAAAACGACCATTGGAGATGATAAAAAACACATTTTGGTACACAAGTTCACCGCTGGATGCGACTTTTGCCTCCGCAGTGACAGCGGAGACAAAAGCGCCCGCAGAGATGAAAGAAACGCATTTTGATACACCGATTCAGCGCGGATGAGTTTTTTATCTCCGCGGTTGCTGCTGAGAAAAAAACGACCATTGGAGATGGTAAAAAACACATTTTGCTACACAAGTTCACCGCTGGATGCGACTTTTGCCTCCGCAGTGACAGCGGAGACAAAAGCGCCCGCAGCGATGAAAGAAACGCATTTTGACACACCGATTCAGCGCGGATGCGTTTTTATCTCCGCGGTTGCTGCTGAGAAAAAAACGACCATTGGAGATGATAAAAACACATTTTGGTACACAAGTTCACCGCTGGATGCGACGTTTGCCTCCGCAGTGACAGCGGAGACAAAAGCGCCCGCAGAGATGAAAGAAACGCATTTTGATACACCGATTCAGCGCGGATGCGTTTTTTATCTCCGCGGTTGCTGCTGAGAAAAAAACACCATTGGAGATGATAAAAACACATTTTGGTACACAAGTTCACCGCTGGATGCGACTTTTGCCTCCGCAGTGACAGCGGAGACAAAAGCGCCCACAGAGATGAAAGAAACGCATTTTGATACACCGATTCAGCGCGGATGCGTTTTTTGTCTCCGCGGTTGCTGCTGAGAAAAAAACTACCATTGGAGATGATAAAAAACACATTTTGCTACACAAGTTCACCGCTGGATGCGACTTTTGCCTTCGCAGTGACAGCGGAGACAAAAGCGCCCGCAGAGATGAAATAAACGCATTTTGATACACCGATTCAGCGCGGATGCGTTTTTTATCTCCGCGGTAGCTGCTGAGAAAAAAACGACCATTGGAGATGATACAAACACATTTTGCTACACAAGTTCACCGCTGGATGCGACTTTTGCCTCCGCAGTGACAGCGGAGACAAAAGCGCCCGCAGAGATGAAAGAAACGCATTTTGATACACCGATTCAGCGCGGATGCGTTTTTTATCTCCGCGGAAGCTGCTGAGAAAAAAGCGACCATTGGAGATAGTAAAAAACACATTTTGCTACACAAGTTCACCGCTGGATGCGACTTTTGCCTCCGCAGTGACAGCGGAGACAAAAGCGCCCGCAGAGATGAAAGAAACGCATTTTGATACACCGATTCAGCGCGGATGAGTTTTTTATCTCCGCGGTTGCTGCTGAGAAAAAAAACGACCATTGGAGATGGTAAAAAACACATTTTGCTACACAAGTTCACCGCTGGATGCGACTTTTGCCTCCGCAGTGACAGCGGAGACAAAAGCGCCCGCAGAGATGAAAGAAACGCATTTTGATACACCGATTCAGCGCGGATGCGTTTTTATCTCCGCGGATGCTGCTGAAAAAAAAACGACCATTGGAGATGATAAAAAACACATTTTGGTACACAAGTTCACCGCTGGATGCGACTTTTGCCTCCGCAGTGACAGCGGAGACAAAAGCGCCCGCAGAGATGAAAGAAACGCATTTTGATACACCGATTCAGCGCGGATGCGTTTTTTGTCTCCGCGGTTGCTGCTGAGAAAAAAACTACCATTGGAGATGATAAAAAACACATTTTGCTACACAAGTTCACCGCTGGATGCGACTTTTGCCTTCGCAGTGACAGCGGAGACAAAAGCGCCCGCAGAGATGAAATAAACGCATTTTGATACACCGATTCAGCGCGGATGCGTTTTTTATCTCCGCGGTAGCTGCTGAGAAAAAAACGACCATTGGAGATGATAAAAACACATTTTGCTACACAAGTTCACCGCTGGATGCGACTTTTGCCTCCGCAGTGACAGCGGAGACAAAAGCGCCCGCAGAGATGAAATAAACGCAACTTGCTACACCGATTCAGCGCGGATGCGTTTTTTATCTCTGCGGTTGCTGCTGAGAAAAAAACGACCCTTGGAGATGATAAAAAACACATTTTGGTACACAAGTTCACCGCTGGATGCGACTTTTGCCTCCGCAGTGACAGCGGAGACAAAAGCGCCCGCAGAGATGAAAGAAACGCATATTGATACACCGATTCAGCGCGGATGAGTTTTTTATCTCCGCTGTTGCTGCTGAGAAAAAAACGACCATTGGAGATGGTAAAAAACACATTTTGCTACACAAGTTCACCGCTGGATGCGACTTTTGCCTCCGCAGTGACAGCGGAGACAAAAGCGCCCGCAGCGATGAAAGAAACGCATTTTGACACACCGATTCAGCGCGGATGCGTTTTTTATCTCCGCGGTAGCTGCTGCGAAAAAAACGACCATTGGAGATGATAAAAAACACATTTTGGTACACAAGTTCACCGCTGGATGCGACTTTTGCCTCCGCAGTGACAGCGGAGACAAAAGCGCCGGCAGAGATGATAGAAACGCATTTTGATACACCGATTCAGCGCGGATGCGTTTTTTATCTCTGCGGTTGCTGCTGAGAAAAACACGACCATTGGAGATGATAAAAACACATTTTGGTACACAAGTTCACCGCTGGATGCGACTTTTGCCTCCGCAGTGACAGCGGAGACAAAAGCGCCCGCAGAGATGAAAGAAACGCATTTTGATACACCGATTCAGCGCGGATGCGTTTTTTATCTCCGCGGTAGCTGCTGAGAAAAAAACGACCATTGGAGATGATAAAAACACATTTTGCTACACAAGTTCACCGCTGGATGCGACTTTTGCCTCCGCAGTGACAGCGGAGACAAAAGCGCCCGCAGAGATGAAATAAACGCAACTTGCTACACCGATTCAGCGCGGATGCGTTTTTTGTCTCCGCGGTTGCTGCTGAGAAAAAAACGACCATTGGAGATGATAAAAAACACATTTTGCTACACAAGTTCACCGCTGGATGCGACTTTTGCCTTTGCAGTGACAGCGGAGACAAAAGCGCCCGCAGAGATGAAAGAAACGCATTTTGATACACCGATTCAGCGCGGATGCGTTTTTTATCTCCGAGGTAGCTGCTGAGAAAAAAACGACCATTGGAGATAGTAAAAAACACATTTTGCTACACAAGTTCACCGCTGGATGCGACTTTTGCCTCCGCAGTGACAGCGGAGACAAAAGCGCCCGCAGAGATGAAAGAAACGCATTTTGCTACACCGATTCAGCGCGGATGCATTTTTTATCTCCGCGGTAGCTGCTGAGAAAAAAACGACCATTGGAGATGATAAAAAACACATTTTGGTACACAAGTTCACCGCTGGATGCGACTTTTGCCTCCGCAGTGACAGCGGAGACAAAAGCGCCCGCAGAGATGAAAGAAACGCATTTTGCTACACCGATTCAGCGCGGATGCGTTTTTTATCTCCGCGGTTGCTGCTGAGAAAAAAACGACCATTGGAGATGATAAAAAACACATTTTGGTACACAAGTTCACCGCTGGATGCGACTTTTGCCTCCGCAGTGACAGCGGAGACAAAAGCGCCCGCAGAGATGAAAGAAACGCATTTTGATACACCGATTCAGCGCGGATGCGTTTTTTATCTCCGCGGTAGCTGCTGAGAAAAAAACGACCATTGGAGGTAGTAAAAAACACATTTTGCTACACAAGTTCACCGCTGGATGCGACTTTTGCCTCCGCAGTGACAGCGGAGACAAAAGCGCCCGCAGAGATGAAAGAAACGCATTTTGATACACCGATTCAGCGCGGATGCGTTTTTTATCTCCGCGGTAGCTGCTGAGAAAAAAACGACCATTGGAGATAGTAAAAAACACATTTTGCTACACAAGTTCACCGCTGGATGCGACTTTTGCCTCCGTAGTGACAGCGGAGACAAAAGCGCCCGCAGAGATGAAAGAAACGCATTTTGCTACACCGATTCAGCGCGGATGCGTTTTTTATCTCCGCGGTTGCTGCTGAGAAAAAAACGACCATTGGAGATGATAAAAAAACACATTTTGGTACACAAGTTCACCGCTGGATGCGACTTTTGCCTCCGCAGTGACAGCGGGGACAAAAGCGCCCGCAGAGATGAAAGAAACGCATTTTGATTCACCGATTCAGCGCGGATGCGTTTTTATCTCCGCGGATGCTGCTGAGAAAAAAACGACCATTGGAGATGATAAAAAACACATTTTGGTACACAAGTTCACCGCTGGATGCGACTTTTGCCTCCGCAGTGACTGCGGAGACAAAAGCGCCCGCAGAGATGAAACAAACGCATTTTGCTACACCGATTCAGCGCGGATGCGTTTTTTATCTCCGCGGTTGCTGCTGAGAAAAAAACGACCATTGGAGATGATAAAAAAGACATTTTGGTACACAAGTTCACCGCTGGATGCGACTTTTGCCTCCGCAGTGACAGCGGAGACAAAAGCGCCCGCAGAGATGAAAGAAACGCATTTTGATACACCGATTCAGCGCGAATGCGTTTTTTATCTCCGCGGTAGCTGCTGAGAAAAAAACGACCATTGGAGATAGTAAAAAACACATTTTGCTACACAAGTTCACCGCTGGATGCGACTTTTGCCTCCGCAGTGACAGCGGAGACAAAAGCGCCCGCAGAGATGAAAGAAACGCATTTTGATACACCGATTCAGCGCGGATGCGTTTTTTATCTCCGCGGTTGCTGCTGAGAAAAAAACGACCATTGGAGATGATAAAAAACACATTTTGGTACACAAGTTCACCGCTGGATGCTACTTTTGCCTCCGCAATGACAGCGGAGACAAAAGCGCCCGCAGAGATGAAAGAAACGCATTTTGCAACACCGATTCAGCGCGGATGCGTTTTTTATCTCCGCGGTTGTTGCTGAGAAAAAAACGACCATTGGAGATGATAAAAAACACATTTTGGTACACAAGTTCACCGCTGGATGCGACTTTTGCCTCCACAGTGACAGCGGAGACAAAAGCGCCCGCAGAGATGAAAAAACGCATTTTGCTACACCGATTCAGCGCGGATGCGTTTTTTATCTCCGCGGTTGCTGCTGAGAAATAAACGACCATTGGAGATGATAAAAAACACATTTTGGTACACAAGTTCACCGCTGGATGCGACTTTTGCCTCCGCAGTGACAGCGGAGACAAAAGCGCCCGCAGAGATGAAAGAAACGCATTTTGATACACCGATTCAGCGCGGATGCGTTTTTTATCTCCGCGGTAGCTGCTGAGAAAAAAACGACCATTGGAGATAGTAAAAAAACACATTTTGCTGCACAAGTTCACCGCTGGATGCGACTTTTGCCTCCGCAGTGACAGCGGAGACAAAAGCGCCGGCAGAGATGATAGAAACGCATTTTGATACACCGATTCAGCGCGGATGCGTTTTTGTCTCCGCGGTTGCTGCTGAGAAAAAAACGACCATTGGAGATGATAAAAAGCACATTTTGCTACACAAGTTCACCGCTGGATGCGACTTTTGCCTTTGCAGTGCCAGCGGAGACAAAAGCGCCCGCAGAGATGAAAGAAACGCATTTTGATACACCGATTCAGCGCGGATGCGTTTTTTATCTCCGCGGTTGCTGCTGAGAAAAAAACGACCATTGGAGATGATAAAAAACACATTTTGGTACACAAGTTCACCGCTGGATGCGACTTTTGCCTCCGCAATGACAGCGGAGACAAAAGCGCCCGCAGAGATGAAAGAAACGCATTTTGCCTACACCGATTCAGCGCGGATGCGTTTTTTTATCTCCGCGGTTGCTGCTGAGAAAAAAACGACCATTGGAGATGATAAAAAAACACATTTTGGTACACAAGTTCACCGCTGGATGCGACTTTTGCCTCCGCAGTGACAGCGGGGACAAAAGCGCCCGCAGAGATGAAAGAAACGCATTTTGATTCACCGATTCAGCGCGGATGCGTTTTTATCTCCGCGGATGCTGCTGAGAAAAAAACGACCATTGGAGATGATAAAAAACACATTTTGGTACACAAGTTCACCGCTGGATGCGACTTTTGCCTCCGCAGTGACAGCGGAGACAAAAGCGCCCGCAGAGATGAAACAAACGAATTTTGCTACACCGATTCAGCGCGGATGCGTTTTTTATCTTCGCGGTTGCTGCTGAGAAAAAAACGACCATTGGAGATGATAAAAAACACATTTTGGTACACAAGTTCACCGCTGGATGCGACTTTTGCCTCCGCAGTGACAGCGGAGACAAAAGCGCCCGCAGAGATGAAAGAAACGCATTTTGATACACCGATTCAGCGCGAATGCGTTTTTTCTCTCCGCGGTAGCTGCTGAGAAAAAAACGACCATTGGAGATAGTAAAAAACACATTTTGCTACACAAGTTCACCGCTGGATGCGACTTTTGCCTCCGCAGTGACAGCGGAGACAAAAGCGCCCGCAGAGATGAAAGAAACGCATTTTGATACACCGATTCAGCGCGGATGCGTTTTTTATCTCCGCGGTTGCTGCTGAGAAAAAAACGACCATTGGAGATGATAAAAAACACATTTTGGTACACAAGTTCACCGCTGGATGCTACTTTTGCCTCCGCAATGACAGCGGAGACAAAAGCGCCCGCAGAGATGAAAGAAACGCATTTTGCAACACCGATTCAGCGCGGATGCGTTTTTTATCTCCGCGGTTGTTGCTGAGAAAAAAACGACCATTGGAGATGATAAAAAACACATTTTGGTACACAAGTTCACCGCTGGATGCGACTTTTGCCTCCACAGTGACAGCGGAGACAAAAGCGCCCGCAGAGATGAAAAAACGCATTTTGCTACACCGATTCAGCGCGGATGCGTTTTTTATCTCCGCGGTTGCTGCTGAGAAAAAAACGACCATTGGAGATGATAAAAAACACATTTTGGTACACAAGTTCACCGCTGGATGCGACTTTTGCCTCCGCAGTGACAGCGGAGACAAAAGCGCCCGCAGAGATGAAAGAAACGCATTTTGATACACCGATTCAGCGCGGATGCGTTTTTTATCTCCGCGGTAGCTGCTGAGAAAAAAACGACCATTGGAGATAGTAAAAAACACATTTTGCTGCACAAGTTCACCGCTGGATGCGACTTTTGCCTCCGCAGTGACAGCGGAGACAAAAGCGCCGGCAGAGATGATAGAAACGCATTTTGATACACCGATTCAGCGCGGATGCGTTTTTGTCTCCGCGGTTGCTGCTGAGAAAAAAACGACCATTGGAGATGATAAAAAGCACATTTTGCTACACAAGTTCACCGCTGGATGCGACTTTTGCCTTTGCAGTGCCAGCGGAGACAAAAGCGCCCGCAGAGATGAAAGAAACGCATTTTGATACACCGATTCAGCGCGGATGCGTTTTTTATCTCCGCGGTTGCTGCTGAGAAAAAAACGACCATTGGAGATGATAAAAAACACATTTTGGTACACAAGTTCACCGCTGGATGCGACTTTTGCCTCCGCAATGACAGCGGAGACAAAAGCGCCCGCAGAGATGAAAGAAACGCATTTTGCTACACCGATTCAGCGCGGATGCGTTTTTTATCTCCGCGGTTGTTGCTGAGAAAAAAACGACCATTGGAGATGATAAAAAACACATTTTGGTACACAAGTTCACCGCTGGATGCGACTTTTGCCTCCGCAGTGACAGCGGAGACAAAAGCGCCCGCAGAGATGAAAGAAACGCATTTTGATACACCGATTCAGCGCAGATGCGTTTTTTATCTCCGCGGTTGCTGCTGAGAAAAAAACGACCATTGGAGATGATAAAAAACACATTTTGGTACATAAGTTCACCGCTGGATGCGACTTTTGCCTCCGCAGTGACAGCGGAGACAAAAGCGCCGGCAGAGATGATAGAAACGCATTTTGATACACCGATTCAGCGCGGATGCGTCTTTTATCTCCGCGGTAGCTGCTGAGAAAAAAACGACCATTGGAGATGATAAAAAACACATTTTGGTACACAAGTTCACCGCTGGATGCGACTTTTGCCTCCGCAGTGACAGCGGAGACAAAAGCGCCCGCAGAGATGAAAAAACGCATTTTGATACACCGATTCAGCGCGGATGCGTTTTTTGTCTCCGCGGTTGCTGCTGAGAAAAAAACGACCATTGGAGATGATAAAAAACACATTTTGCTACACAAGTTCACCGCTGGATGCGACTTTTGCCTTTGCAGTGACAGCGGAGACAAAAGCGCCCGCAGAGATGAAAGAAACGCATTTTGATACACCGATTCAGCGCGGATGCGTTTTTTATCTCCGAGGTAGCTGCTGAGAAAAAAACGACCATTGGAGATAGTAAAAAACACATTTTGCTACACAAGTTCACCGCTGGATGCGACTTTTGCCTCCGCAGTGACAGCGGAGACAAAAGCGCCCGCAGAGATGAAAGAAACGCATTTTGCTACACCGATTCAGCGCGGATGCATTTTTTATCTCCGCGGTAGCTGCTGAGAAAAAAACGACCATTGGAGATGATAAAAAACACATTTTGGTACACAAGTTCACCGCTGGATGCGACTTTTGCCTCCGCAGTGACAGCGGAGACAAAAGCGCCCGCAGAGATGAAAGAAACGCATTTTGCTACACCGATTCAGCGCGGATGCGTTTTTTATCTCCGCGGTTGCTGCTGAGAAAAAAACGACCATTGGAGATGATAAAAAACACATTTTGGTACACAAGTTCACCGCTGGATGCGACTTTTGCCTCCGCAGTGACAGCGGAGACAAAAGCGCCCGCAGAGATGAAAGAAACGCATTTTGATACACCGATTCAGCGCGGATGCGTTTTTTATCTCCGCGGTTGCTGCTGAGAAAAAAACGACCATTGGAGATGATAAAAAACACATTTTGGTACACAAGTTCACCGCTGGATGCGACTTTTGCCTCCGCAATGACAGCGGAGACAAAAGCGCCCGCAGAGATGAAAGAAACGCATTTTGCTACACCGATTCAGCGCGGATGCGTTTTTTATCTCCGCGGTTGCTGCTGAGAAAAAAACGACCATTGGAGATGATAAAAAAACACATTTTGGTACACAAGTTCACCGCTGGATGCGACTTTTGCCTCCGCAGTGACAGCGGGGACAAAAGCGCCCGCAGAGATGAAAGAAACGCATTTTGATTCACCGATTCAGCGCGGATGCGTTTTTATCTCCGCGGATGCTGCTGAGAAAAAAACGACCATTGGAGATGATAAAAAACACATTTTGGTACACAAGTTCACCGCTGGATGCGACTTTTGCCTCCGCAGTGACAGCGGAGACAAAAGCGCCCGCAGAGATGAAACAAACGCATTTTGCTACACCGATTCAGCGCGGATGCGTTTTTTATCTCCGCGGTTGCTGCTGAGAAAAAAACGACCATTGGAGATGATAAAAAACACATTTTGGTACACAAGTTCACCGCTGGATGCGACTTTTGCCTCCGCAGTGACAGCGGAGACAAAAGCGCCCGCAGAGATGAAAGAAACGCATTTTGATACACCGATTCAGCGCGAATGCGTTTTTTATCTCCGCGGTAGCTGCTGAGAAAAAAACGACCATTGGAGATAGTAAAAAACACATTTTGCTACACAAGTTCACCGCTGGATGCGACTTTTGCCTCCGCAGTGACAGCGGAGACAAAAGCGCCCGCAGAGATGAAAGAAACGCATTTTGATACACCGATTCAGCGCGGATGCGTTTTTTATCTCCGCGGTTGCTGCTGAGAAAAAAACGACCATTGGAGATGATAAAAAACACATTTTGGTACACAAGTTCACCGCTGGATGCTACTTTTGCCTCCGCAATGACAGCGGAGACAAAAGCGCCCGCAGAGATGAAAGAAACGCATTTTGCAACACCGATTCAGCGCGGATGCGTTTTTTATCTCCGCGGTTGTTGCTGAGAAAAAAACGACCATTGGAGATGATAAAAATCACATTTTGGTACACAAGTTCACCGCTGGATGCGACTTTTGCCTCCACAGTGACAGCGGAGACAAAAGCGCCCGCAGAGATGAAAAAACGCATTTTGCTACACCGATTCAGCGCGGATGCGTTTTTTATCTCCGCGGTTGCTGCTGAGAAAAAAACGACCATTGGAGATGATAAAAAACACATTTTGGTACACAAGTTCACCGCTGGATGCGACTTTTGCCTCCGCAGTGACAGCGGAGACAAAAGCGCCCGCAGAGATGAAAGAAACGCATTTTGATACACCGATTCAGCGCGGATGCGTTTTTTATCTCCGCGGTAGCTGCTGAGAAAAAAACGACCATTGGAGATAGTAAAAAACACATTTTGCTGCACAAGTTCACCGCTGGATGCGACTTTTGCCTCCGCAGTGACAGCGGAGACAAAAGCGCCGGCAGAGATGATAGAAACGCATTTTGATACACCGATTCAGCGCGGATGCGTTTTTGTCTCCGCGGTTGCTGCTGATAAAAAAACGACCATTGGAGATGATAAAAAGCACATTTTGCTACACAAGTTCACCGCTGGATGCGACTTTTGCCTTTGCAGTGCCAGCGGAGACAAAAGCGCCCGCAGAGATGAAAGAAACGCATTTTGATACACCGATTCAGCGCGGATGCGTTTTTTATCTCCGCGGTTGCTGCTGAGAAAAAAACGACCATTGGAGATGATAAAAAACACATTTTGGTACACAAGTTCACCGCTGGATGCGACTTTTGCCTCCGCAATGACAGCGGAGACAAAAGCGCCCGCAGAGATGAAAGAAACGCATTTTGCTACACCGATTCAGCGCGGATGCGTTTTTTATCTCCGCGGTTGTTGCTGAGAAAAAAACGACCATTGGAGATGATAAAAAACACATTTTGGTACACAAGTTCACCGCTGGATGCGACTTTTGCCTCCGCAGTGACAGCGGAGACAAAAGCGCCCGCAGAGATGAAAGAAACGCATTTTGATACACCGATTCAGCGCAGATGCGTTTTTTATCTCCGCGGTTGCTGCTGAGAAAAAAACGACCATTGGAGATGATAAAAAACACATTTTGGTACATAAGTTCACCGCTGGATGCGACTTTTGCCTCCGCAGTGACAGCGGAGACAAAAGCGCCGGCAGAGATGATAGAAACGCATTTTGATACACCGATTCAGCGCGGATGCGTTTTTTATCTCCGCGGTAGCTGCTGAGAAAAAAACGACCATTGGAGATGATAAAAAACACATTTTGGTACACAAGTTCACCGCTGGATGCGACTTTTGCCTCCGCAGTGACAGCGGAGACAAAAGCGCCCGCAGAGATGAAAAAACGCATTTTGATACACCGATTCAGCGCGGATGCGTTTTTTGTCTCCGCGGTTGCTGCTGAGAAAAAAACGACCATTGGAGATGATAAAAAACACATTTTGCTACACAAGTTCACCGCTGGATGCGACTTTTGCCTTTGCAGTGACAGCGGAGACAAAAGCGCCCGCAGAGATGAAAGAAACGCATTTTGATACACCGATTCAGCGCGGATGCGTTTTTTATCTCCGAGGTAGCTGCTGAGAAAAAAACGACCATTGGAGATAGTAAAAAACACATTTTGCTACACAAGTTCACCGCTGGATGCGACTTTTGCCTCCGCAGTGACAGCGGAGACAAAAGCGCCCGCAGAGATGAAAGAAACGCATTTTGCTACACCGATTCAGCGCGGATGCATTTTTTATCTCCGCGGTAGCTGCTGAGAAAAAAACGACCATTGGAGATGATAAAAAACACATTTTGGTACACAAGTTCACCGCTGGATGCGACTTTTGCCTCCGCAGTGACAGCGGAGACAAAAGCGCCCGCAGAGATGAAAGAAACGCATTTTGCTACACCGATTCAGCGCGGATGCGTTTTTTATCTCCGCGGTTGCTGCTGAGAAAAAAACGACCATTGGAGATGATAAAAAACACATTTTGGTACACAAGTTCACCGCTGGATGCGACTTTTGCCTCCGCAGTGACAGCGGAGACAAAAGCGCCCGCAGAGATGAAAGAAACGCATTTTGATACACCGATTCAGCGCGAATGCGTTTTTTATCTCCGCGGTAGCTGCTGAGAAAAAAACGACCATTGGAGATAGTAAAAAACACATTTTGCTACACAAGTTCACCGCTGGATGCGACTTTTGCCTCCGCAGTGACAGCGGAGACAAAAGCGCCCGCAGAGATGAAAGAAACGCATTTTGATACACCGATTCAGCGCGGATGCGTTTTTTATCTCCGCGGTTGCTGCTGAGAAAAAAACGACCATTGGAGATGATAAAAAACACATTTTGGTACACAAGTTCACCGCTGGATGCTACTTTTGCCTCCGCAATGACAGCGGAGACAAAAGCGCCCGCAGAGATGAAAGAAACGCATTTTGCAACACCGATTCAGCGCGGATGCGTTTTTTATCTCCGCGGTTGTTGCTGAGAAAAAAACGACCATTGGAGATGATAAAAAACACATTTTGGTACACAAGTTCACCGCTGGATGCGACTTTTGCCTCCACAGTGACAGCGGAGACAAAAGCGCCCGCAGAGATGAAAAAACGCATTTTGCTACACCGATTCAGCGCGGATGCGTTTTTTATCTCCGCGGTTGCTGCTGAGAAAAAAACGACCATTGGAGATGATAAAAAACACATTTTGGTACACAAGTTCACCGCTGGATGCGACTTTTGCCTCCGCAGTGACAGCGGAGACAAAAGCGCCCGCAGAGATGAAAGAAACGCATTTTGATACACCGATTCAGCGCGGATGCGTTTTTTATCTCCGCGGTAGCTGCTGAGAAAAAAACGACCATTGGAGATAGTAGAAAACGCATTTTGCTGCACAAGTTCACCGCTGGATGCGACTTTTGCCTCCGCAGTGACAGCGGAGACAAAAGCGCCCGCAGAGATGAAAGAAACGCATTTTGATACACCGATTCAGCGCGGATGCGTTTTTTATCTCCGCGGTTGCTGCTGAGAAAAAAACGACCATTGGAGATGATAAAAAACACATTTTGGTACACAAGTTCACCGCTGGATGCGACTTTTGCCTCCGCAGTGACAGCGGAGAGAAAAGCGCCCGCAGAGATGAAAGAAACGCATTTTGATACACCGATTCAGCGCGGATGCGTTTTTTATCTCCGCGGTAGCTGCTGAGAAAAAAACGACCGTTGGAGACGATAAAAAACACATTTTGGTACACAAGTTCACCGCTGCATGCGACTTTTGCCTCCGCAGTGACAGCGGAGACAAAAGCGCCCGCAGAGATGAAAGAAACGCATTTTGATACACCGATTCAGCGCGGATGCGTTTTTTATCTCCGCGGTAGCTGCTGAGAAAAAAACGACCATTGGAGATAGTAGAAAACGCATTTTGCTGCACAAGTTCACCGCTGGATGCGACTTTTGCCTCCGCAGTGACAGCGGAGACAAAAGCGCCCGCAGAGATGAAAGAAACGCATTTTGATACACCGATTCAGCGCGGATGCGTTTTTTATCTCCGCGGTTGCTGCTGAGAAAAAAACGACCATTGGAGATGATAAAAAACACATTTTGGTACACAAGTTCACCGCTGGATGCGACTTTTGCCTCCGCAGTGACAGCGGAGACAAAAGCGCCCGCAGAGATGAAAGAAACGCATTTTGATACACCGATTCAGCGCGGATGCGTTTTTTATCTCCGCGGTAGCTGCTGAGAAAAAAACGACCATTGGAGATAGTAAAAAACACATTTTGCTACACAAGTTCACCGCTGGATGCGACTTTTGCCTCCGCAGTGACAGCGGAGACAAAAGCGCCCGCAGAGATGAAAGAAACGCATTTTGATACACCGATTCAGCGCGGACGCGTTTTTTATCTCCGCGGTAGCTGCTGAGAAAAAAACGACCATTGGAGATAGTAAAAAACACATTTTGCTACACAAGTTCACCGCTGGATGCGACTTTTGCCTCCGCAGTGACAGCGGGGACAAAAGCGCCCGCAGAGATGAAAGAAACGCATTTTGATTCACCGATTCAGCGCGGATGCGTTTTTATCTCCGCGGATGCTGCTGAGAAAAAAACGACCATTGGAGATGATAAAAAACACATTTTGGTACACAAGTTCACCGCTGGATGCGACTTTTGCCTCCGCAGTGACAGCGGAGACAAAAGCGCCCGCAGAGATGAAAGAAACGCATTTTGCTACACCGATTCAGCGCGGATGCGTTTTTTATCTCCGCGGTTGCTGCTGAGAAAAAAACGACCATTGGAGATGATAAAAAACACATTTTGGTACACAAGTTCACCGCTGGATGCGACTTTTGCCTCCGCAGTGACAGCGGAGACAAAAGCGCCCGCAGAGATGAAAGAAACGCATTTTGATACACCGATTCAGCGCGGATGCGTTTTTTATCTCCGCGGTAGCTGCTGAGAAAAAAACGACCATTGGAGATAGTAAAAAACACATTTTGCTACACAAGTTCACCGCTGGATGCGACTTTTGCCTCCGTAGTGACAGCGGAGACAAAAGCGCCCGCAGAGATGAAAGAAACGCATTTTGATACACCGATTCAGCGCGGACGCGTTTTTTATCTCCGCGGTAGCTGCTGAGAAAAAAACGACCATTGGAGATAGTAAAAAACACATTTTGCTACACAAGTTCACCGCTGGATGCGACTTTTGCCTCCGCAGTGACAGCGGGGACAAAAGCGCCCGCAGAGATGAAAGAAACGCATTTTGATTCACCGATTCAGCGCGGATGCGTTTTTATCTCCGCGGATGCTGCTGAGAAAAAAACGACCATTGGAGATGATAAAAAACACATTTTGGTACACAAGTTCACCGCTGGATGCGACTTTTGCCTCCGCAGTGACAGCGGAGACAAAAGCGCCCGCAGAGATGAAAGAAACGCATTTTGCTACACCGATTCAGCGCGGATGCGTTTTTTATCTCCGCGGTTGCTGCTGAGAAAAAAACGACCATTGGAGATGATAAAAAAACACATTTTGGTACACAAGTTCACCGCTGGATGCGACTTTTGCCTCCGCAGTGACAGCAGAGACAAAAGCGCCCGCAGAGATGAAAGAAACGCATTTTGATACACCGATTCAGCGCGGATGCGTTTTTTATCTCCGCGGTAGCTGCTGAGAAAAAAACGACCATTGGAGATAGTAAAAAGCACATTTTGCTACACAAGTTCACCGCTGGATGCGACTTTTGCCTCCGTAGTGACAGCGGAGACAAAAGCGCCCGCAGAGATGAAAGAAACGCATTTTGATACACCGATTCAGCGCGGACGCGTTTTTATCTCCGCGGTAGCTGCTGAGAAAAAAACGACCATTGGAGATAGTAAAAAACACATTTTGCTACACAAGTTCACCGCTGGATGCGACTTTTGCCTCCGCAGTGACAGCGGGGACAAAAGCGCCCGCAGAGATGAAAGAAACGCATTTTGATTCACCGATTCAGCGCGGATGCGTTTTTATCTCCGCGGATGCTGCTGAGAAAAAAACGACCATTGGAGATGATAAAAAACACATTTTGGTACACAAGTTCACCGCTGGATGCGACTTTTGCCTCCGCAGTGACAGCGGAGACAAAAGCTCCCGCAGAGATGAAAGAAACGCATTTTGCTACACCGATTCAGCGCGGATGCGTTTTTTAACTCCGCGGTTGCTGCTGAGAAAAAAACGACCATTGGAGATGATAAAAAAACACATTTTGGTACACAAGTTCACCGCTGGATGCGACTTTTGCCTCCGCAGTGACAGCAGAGACAAAAGCGCCCGCAGAGATGAAAGAAACGCATTTTGATACACCGTGTTACGTCCTCAGACAGATGACGTCACGAATACTAGCTAAATGTTAGAATTTATCGACTACTACTCACCATACAATTTTTTCTCTCTTTTCTTTCATTCATACCCTCAGAAGGAATCCACTTTTGAAATAAACTATATAAAAGAAATCACTTTTGTTATTGACTGTACCAAGGAAGTCACTTTTGAAATGACCTGTACAAGGGAAATCATTTTAACTTGTCTATATATATATATGTGAAGCCATTTTTGAACTCACCTGTACAAGGGCAATCATCTCCGAGCTTATTCCTAAAAAGGAAACCAATTTTGAACGAACCTATATAAAACCATTACTTTTGAACTCACCTGTACAACGACAATCGATTCGAGCTCATTTATAAAAGGGAGACCAATTTTGAACAACCCTGTATAAAACCACCACTTTTGAATTCACCTATACCATATGTAATATGACACCAGATAAGATAAGAGGTGGTATGCTTTAGACAAAGAGGTAACAGGAGAACAATGGAATAAAGGAGGACAGCGATATTCATAATACCTCCTTGCACTTCATTCTATCCTGATACTTTCGCTCTTATGCTTGCCTTTAATTATGCATTAAATTATTATAAATAATGGATTTAGCGTAATAATCGAGCTTCATATATACACAAAACTATCTGTTAGCCATAAGATACTTATTTTACATAATTCTGGAATATTCATAACTAACTTGATAAATTACCTTAATAATGGAATATTCCAGAATAGCGAAATCTTGTTACTCGTTATACCTCCTCGAATATTATACTTTCCCGCTCTTTCTAACCGAGAGGTAATAACAGGAGCACAGCATGACTAAGGAGGTTAACGATACTCGATATACCTCTTCACGTATCATTTTATCCTGATACTTCTACATTTAAATTAGACTTTAATTATGCGTTAAAATTGTTATAATCAATAGATTTTAATTATTCTTGAATGCTTGTTTTACATATTTCCATAATACATATTTCTGGAATATTCTAGAACTAAATATGAAAGATTCCAGAATGGCGAAATCTTGTTTCCACCTTTGAGGAAAGATGTAATAAAAGCTACTTTATTATATCTATAATATATATATGACAAAAGAGTAATAATTCTTAGAACGCAAAGCGTAAAATCGTCAGCATAAATGCAAGAAAACGAGCATTCTTAGAAGCTAAAAAGTGCTACGCATTCTGTGAACGTGACCTATTTGGCGTTAAAATTCTCAAAATGCAAGGCGTAAAATGGTCAGCACAAAAAAGTGCAAGGCGAGAAATTGTCAGCATTCTGAGAATGCAAGGCGGAGAGACGCTCAGCATTCTCGGAATGCGTAACAGAAAGTGCGAAATGTTCTTAGTATTAAGCGATATGGATTAATATAAAAGGAGGCCTGCGAGCCACTTAAGTCAGTCAGAGATCGAGTGTTAACCAAGGTAGTCAGAAAATCATCATACCAGCATCATCCAACGAAACAGTGCAAGTAGTGAAAGTTAATAAGTGTACATCGACGAGCAACCTACTATCATCAAGTGAGTAACATTCAACAAGTATTCTCTGACTCCGCAATATTACCGAGGTATTTATTGCGACACACCCTTTGAAATAATTGTACTAACACCGACTACTCTCTTTGTTGTAAACTGTCTGCGACTGAGGTCCACAGTACTTAGTTAAAATCTTACTTTACTGTATCTTTTCTTTACTTTGAATATACTTGTTATAATCTTGAATCCCTTCCTTCTTATTAAACCTATTATACCCTCTATGTGATTTGAAATTGTCTGAACGCCGCTGTTCCTTGTTGATTGGAAGTGGTTAAGAGTCGCAATCGTCACTGATTGTATGCCCGCTTTATTGGTGGATACCACACCTGTCGACTAGTCGATATCAGTTGGAAAAGAAAGTAATAATTACTGTAATACTCGATTTCACTCATTACCCACGATTGAAGCTAATACGCAATTCCGCTTTAATTATGCTAGACCAATTGCAAGAATTATTCTGATTGTGAACACTGAGTATAAACCATCCTCGCTAAGCGAACGAATAAGGTACCTCTTATAAGTAATACCTTGCTCTTATATATTTTGGAAGATAAATCGCAATATCGCTTATTTAAGCTGGATCTATTGCACGACCGCATTCACTTGTGTCGAACCATTCCCAAAAGAGCGAGTCGACCTTGTTTTGAGTGGACTCCCAAGTTGTCATCGAGGAAGTAATCAAAGTACCTATCATTTATAATTCGACTTTCCACGTAAAAACTCTAACCCTGTTTCCTCACTTAGATGCCAAACGTACCATCGAAATCAACTCATTTCACATTCAAGTACTTTCTTATTTTATTTACAAACTATCACATTCTCTTTACTCATATACATATTAATTAATCTTCTCCATCAACTCTTCTGCCGGTGAGTCTCCGAGTGCAGTTCAACCCGGTAGTTTCTATTTCTAACAATCTCTTTCTTCAATCCTCTTTCTACATTCTTAACTCTTCATCCATCCCTGAAAGTAAAAGAATAAATAAAAATACTTACCTTCGCGACTCCCACTAAAACAAAAGTATAAAGATCCTCAGCAGTATAACAAACCGTAATTCACTCGTTCTCAACCACGCGTGTGGACTCTCTCCGAATTAAAACATTTACCGAAAGATTCTCCTCCCTGTGCCCTGGCGTTTAGTCTGCGCATAGTGGGCGAGCCTAAAACAGGAAAACAATTAGTGTCCGATCCTTACCTGAGGGCTGGGGACCGTGACAACCGATTCAGCACGAATGCGTTTTTTATCTCCGCGGTAGCTGCTGAGAAAAAAACGACCATTGGAGATAGTAAAAAACACATTTTGCTACACAAGTTCACCGCTGGATGCGACTTTTGCCTCCGCAGTGACAGCGGAGACAAAAGCGCCCGCAGAGATGAAAGAAACGCATTTTGATACACCGATTCAGCCCGGATGCGTTTTTTATCTCCGCGGTTGCTGCTGAGAAAAAAACGACCATTGGAGATGATAAAAAACACATTTTGGTACACAAGTTCACCGCTGGATGCGACTTTTGCCTCCGCAGTGACAGCGGAGACAAAAGCGCCCGCAGAGATGAAAGAAACGCATTTTGCTACACCGATTCAGCGCGGATGCGTTTTTTATCTCCGCGGTTGCTGCTGAGAAAAAAACGACCATTGGAGATGATAAAAAACACATTTTGGTACACAAGTTCACCGCTGGATGCGACTTTTGCCTCCGCAGTGACAGCGGAGACAAAAGCGCCCGCAGAGATGAAAGAAACGCATTTTGATACACCGATTCAGCGCGGATGCGTTTTTTATCTCCGCGGTAGCTGCTGAGAAAAAAACGACCATTGGAGATAGTAAAAAACACATTTTGCTACACAAGTTCACCGCTGGATGCGACTTTTGCCTCCGTAGTGACAGCGGAGACAAAAGCGCCCGCAGAGATGAAAGAAACGCATTTTGATACACCGATTCAGCGCGGACGCGTTTTTTATCTCCGCGGTAGCTGCTGAGAAAAAAACGACCATTGGAGATAGTAAAAAACACATTTTGCTACACAAGTTCACCGCTGGATGCGACTTTTGCCTCCGCAGTGACAGCGGGGACAAAAGCGCCCGCAGAGATGAAAGAAACGCATTTTGATTCACCGATTCAGCGCGGATGCGTTTTTATCTCCGCGGATGCTGCTGAGAAAAAAACGACCATTGGAGATGATAAAAAACACATTTTGGTACACAAGTTCACCGCTGGATGCGACTTTTGCCTCCGCAGTGACAGCGGAGACAAAAGCGCCCGCAGAGATGAAAGAAACGCATTTTGCTACACCGATTCAGCGCGGATGCGTTTTTTATCTCCGCGGTTGCTGCTGAGAAAAAAACGACCATTGGAGATGATAAAAAAACACATTTTGGTACACAAGTTCACCGCTGGATGCGACTTTTGCCTCCGCAGTGACAGCAGAGACAAAAGCGCCCGCAGAGATTAAAGAAACGCATTTTGATACACCTATTCAGCGCGGATGCGT
Source organism: Cerceris rybyensis (assembly GCA_910591515.1). Classification (NCBI taxonomy): domain Eukaryota; kingdom Metazoa; phylum Arthropoda; class Insecta; order Hymenoptera; family Crabronidae; genus Cerceris; species Cerceris rybyensis. The sequence goes on from CAJUXP010000145.1 coordinate 24,637, forward strand.
TTTTTATCTCCGCGGTAGCTGCTGAGAAAAAAACGACCATTGGAGATAGTAAAAAGCACATTTTGCTACACAAGTTCACCGCTGGATGCGACTTTTGCCTCCGTAGTGACAGCGGAGACAAAAGCGCCCGCAGAGATGAAAGAAACGCATTTTGATACACCGATTCAGCGCGGACGCGTTTTTATTTCCGCGGTAGCTGCTGAGAAAAAAACGACCATTGGAGATAGTAAAAAACACATTTTGCTACACAAGTTCACCGCTGGATGCGACTTTTGCCTCCGCAGTGACAGCGGGGACAAAAGCGCCCGCAGAGATGAAAGAAACGCATTTTGATTCACCGATTCAGCGCGGATGCGTTTTTATCTCCGCGGATGCTGCTGAGAAAAAAACGACCATTGGAGATGATAAAAAACACATTTTGGTACACAAGTTCACCGCTGGATGCGACTTTTGCCTCCGCAGTGACAGCGGAGACAAAAGCTCCCGCAGAGATGAAAGAAACGCATTTTGCTACACCGATTCAGCGCGGATGCGTTTTTTAACTCCGCGGTTGCTGCTGAGAAAAAAACGACCATTGGAGATGATAAAAAAACACATTTTGGTACACAAGTTCACCGCTGGATGCGACTTTTGCCTCCGCAGTGACAGCAGAGACAAAAGCGCCCGCAGAGATGAAAGAAACGCATTTTGATACACCGTGTTACGTCCTCAGACAGATGACGTCACGAATACTAGCTAAATGTTAGAATTTATCGACTACTACTCACCATACAATTTTTTCTCTCTTTTCTTTCATTCATACCCTCAGAAGGAATCCACTTTTGAAATAAACTATATAAAAGAAATCACTTTTGTTATTGACTGTACCAAGGAAGTCACTTTTGAAATGACCTGTACAAGGGAAATCATTTTAACTTGTCTATATATATATATGTGAAGCCATTTTTGAACTCACCTGTACAAGGGCAATCATCTCCGAGCTTATTCCTAAAAAGGAAACCAATTTTGAACGAACCTATATAAAACCATTACTTTTGAACTCACCTGTACAACGACAATCGATTCGAGCTCATTTATAAAAGGGAGACCAATTTTGAACAACCCTGTATAAAACCACCACTTTTGAATTCACCTATACCATATGTAATATGACACCAGATAAGATAAGAGGTGGTATGCTTTAGACAAAGAGGTAACAGGAGAACAATGGAATAAAGGAGGACAGCGATATTCATAATACCTCCTTGCACTTCATTCTATCCTGATACTTTCGCTCTTATGCTTGCCTTTAATTATGCATTAAATTATTATAAATAATGGATTTAGCGTAATAATCGAGCTTCATATATACACAAAACTATCTGTTAGCCATAAGATACTTATTTTACATAATTCTGGAATATTCATAACTAACTTGATAAATTACCTTAATAATGGAATATTCCAGAATAGCGAAATCTTGTTACTCGTTATACCTCCTCGAATATTATACTTTCCCGCTCTTTCTAACCGAGAGGTAATAACAGGAGCACAGCATGACTAAGGAGGTTAACGATACTCGATATACCTCTTCACGTATCATTTTATCCTGATACTTCTACATTTAAATTAGACTTTAATTATGCGTTAAAATTGTTATAATCAATAGATTTTAATTATTCTTGAATGCTTGTTTTACATATTTCCATAATACATATTTCTGGAATATTCTAGAACTAAATATGAAAGATTCCAGAATGGCGAAATCTTGTTTCCACCTTTGAGGAAAGATGTAATAAAAGCTACTTTATTATATCTATAATATATATATGACAAAAGAGTAATAATTCTTAGAACGCAAAGCGTAAAATCGTCAGCATAAATGCAAGAAAACGAGCATTCTTAGAAGCTAAAAAGTGCTACGCATTCTGTGAACGTGACCTATTTGGCGTTAAAATTCTCAAAATGCAAGGCGTAAAATGGTCAGCACAAAAAAGTGCAAGGCGAGAAATTGTCAGCATTCTGAGAATGCAAGGCGGAGAGACGCTCAGCATTCTCGGAATGCGTAACAGAAAGTGCGAAATGTTCTTAGTATTAAGCGATATGGATTAATATAAAAGGAGGCCTGCGAGCCACTTAAGTCAGTCAGAGATCGAGTGTTAACCAAGGTAGTCAGAAAATCATCATACCAGCATCATCCAACGAAACAGTGCAAGTAGTGAAAGTTAATAAGTGTACATCGACGAGCAACCTACTATCATCAAGTGAGTAACATTCAACAAGTATTCTCTGACTCCGCAATATTACCGAGGTATTTATTGCGACACACCCTTTGAAATAATTGTACTAACACCGACTACTCTCTTTGTTGTAAACTGTCTGCGACTGAGGTCCACAGTACTTAGTTAAAATCTTACTTTACTGTATCTTTTCTTTACTTTGAATATACTTGTTATAATCTTGAATCCCTTCCTTCTTATTAAACCTATTATACCCTCTATGTGATTTGAAATTGTCTGAACGCCGCTGTTCCTTGTTGATTGGAAGTGGTTAAGAGTCGCAATCGTCACTGATTGTATGCCCGCTTTATTGGTGGATACCACACCTGTCGACTAGTCGATATCAGTTGGAAAAGAAAGTAATAATTACTGTAATACTCGATTTCACTCATTACCCACGATTGAAGCTAATACGCAATTCCGCTTTAATTATGCTAGACCAATTGCAAGAATTATTCTGATTGTGAACACTGAGTATAAACCATCCTCGCTAAGCGAACGAATAAGGTACCTCTTATAAGTAATACCTTGCTCTTATATATTTTGGAAGATAAATCGCAATATCGCTTATTTAAGCTGGATCTATTGCACGACCGCATTCACTTGTGTCGAACCATTCCCAAAAGAGCGAGTCGACCTTGTTTTGAGTGGACTCCCAAGTTGTCATCGAGGAAGTAATCAAAGTACCTATCATTTATAATTCGACTTTCCACGTAAAAACTCTAACCCTGTTTCCTCACTTAGATGCCAAACGTACCATCGAAATCAACTCATTTCACATTCAAGTACTTTCTTATTTTATTTACAAACTATCACATTCTCTTTACTCATATACATATTAATTAATCTTCTCCATCAACTCTTCTGCCGGTGAGTCTCCGAGTGCAGTTCAACCCGGTAGTTTCTATTTCTAACAATCTCTTTCTTCAATCCTCTTTCTACATTCTTAACTCTTCATCCATCCCTGAAAGTAAAAGAATAAATAAAAATACTTACCTTCGCGACTCCCACTAAAACAAAAGTATAAAGATCCTAAGCAGTATAACAAACCGTAATTCACTCGTTCTCAACCACGCGTGTGGACTCTCTCCGAATTAAAACATTTACCGAAAGATTCTCCTCCCTGTGCCCTGGCGTTTAGTCTGCGCATAGTGGGCGAGCCTAAAACAGGAAAACAATTAGTGTCCGATCCTTACCTGAGGGCTGGGGACCGTGACAACCGATTCAGCACGAATGCGTTTTTTATCTCCGCGGTAGCTGCTGAGAAAAAAACGACCATTGGAGATAGTAAAAAACACATTTTGCTACACAAGTTCACCGCTGGATGCGACTTTTGCCTCCGCAGTGACAGCGGAGACAAAAGCGCCCGCAGAGATGAAAGAAACGCATTTTGATACACCGATTCAGCGCGGATGCGTTTTTTATCTCCGCGGTTGCTGCTGAGAAAAAAACGACCATTGGAGATGATAAAAACACATTTTGGTACACAAGTTCACCGCTGGATACGACTTTTGCCTCCGCAGTGACAGCGGAGACAAAAGCGCCCGCAGAGATGAAAGAAACGCATTTTGATACACCGATTCAGCGCGGATGCGTTTTTTATCTCCGCGGTTGCTGCTGAGAAAAAAACGACCATTGGAGATGATAAAAAACACATTTTGGTACACAAGTTCACCGCTGGATGCGACTTTTGCCTCCGCAGTGACAGCGGAGACAAAAGCGCCCGCAGAGATGAAAGAAACGCATTTTGATACACCGATTCAGCGCGGATGCGTTTTTTATCTCCGCGGTTGCTGCTGAGAAAAAAACGACCATTGGAGATGATAAAAAACACATTTTGGTACACAAGTTCACCGCTGGATGCGACTTTTGCCTCCGCAGTGACAGCGGAGACAAAAGCGCCCGCAGAGATGAAAGAAACGCATTTTGCTACACCGATTCAGCGCGGATGCGTTTTTTATCTCCGCGGTTGCTGCTGAGAAAAAAACGACCATTGGAGATGATAAAAAACACATTTTGGTACACAAGTTCACCGCTGGATGCGACTTTTGCCTCCGCAGTGACAGCGGAGACAAAAGCGCCCGCAGAGATGAAAGAAACGCATTTTGATACACCGATTCAGCGCGGATGCGTTTTTTATCTCCGCGGTAGCTGCTGAGAAAAAAACGACCATTGGAGATAATAAAAAGCACATTTTGCTACACAAGTTCACCGCTGGATGCGACTTTTGCCTCCGTAGTGACAGCGGAGACAAAAGCGCCCGCAGAGATGAAAGAAACGCATTTTGATACACCGATTCAGCGCGGACGCGTTTTTTATCTCTGCGGTAGCTGCTGAGAAAAAAACGACCATTGGAGATAGTAAAAAACACATTTTGCTACACAAGTTCACCGCTGGATGCGACTTTTGCCTCCGCAGTGACAGCGGGGACAAAAGCGCCCGCAGAGATGAAAGAAACGCATTTTGATTCACCGATTCAGCGCGGATGCGTTTTTATCTCCGCGGATGCTGCTGAGAAAAAAACGACCATTGGAGATGATAAAAAACACATTTTGGTACACAAGTTCACCGCTGGATGCGACTTTTGCCTCCGCAGTGACAGCGGAGACAAAAGCTCCCGCAGAGATGAAAGAAACGCATTTTGCTACACCGATTCAGCGCGGATGCGTTTTTTATCTCCGCGGTTGCTGCTGAGAAAAAAACGACCATTGGAGATGATAAAAAAACACATTTTGGTACACAAGTTCACCGCTGGATGCGACTTTTGCCTCCGCAGTGACAGCAGAGACAAAAGCGCCCGCAGAGATGAAAGAAACGCATTTTGATACACCGTGTTACGTCCTCAGACAGATGACGTCACGAATACTAGCTAAATGTTAGAATTTATCGACTACTACTCACCATACAATTTTTTCTCTCTTTTCTTTCATTCATACCCTCAGAAGGAATCCACTTTTGAAATAAACTATATAAAAGAAATCACTTTTGTTATTGACTGTACCAAGGAAGTCACTTTTGAAATGACCTGTACAAGGGAAATCATTTTAACTTGTCTATATATATATATGTGAAGCCATTTTTGAACTCACCTGTACAAGGGCAATCATCTCCGAGCTTATTCCTAAAAAGGAAACCAATTTTGAACGAACCTATATAAAACCATTACTTTTGAACTCACCTGTACAAGGACAATCGATTCGAGCTCATTTATAAAAGGGAGACCAATTTTGAACAACCCTGTATAAAACCACCACTTTTGAATTCACCTATACCATATGTAATATGACACCAGATAAGATAAGAGGTGGTATGCTTTAGACAAAGAGGTAACAGGAGAACAATGGAATAAAGGAGGACAGCGATATTCATAATACCTCCTTGCACTTCATTCTATCCTGATACTTTCGCTCTTATGCTTGCCTTTAATTATGCATTAAATTATTATAAATAATGGATTTAGCGTAATAATCGAGCTTCATATATACACAAAACTATCTGTTAGCCATAAGATACTTATTTTACATAATTCTGGAACATTCATAACTAACTTGATAAATTACCTTAATAATGGAATATTCCAGAATAGCGAAATCTTGTTACTCGTTATACCTCCTCGAATATTATACTTTCCCGCTCTTTCTAACCGAGAGGTAATAACAGGAGCACAGCATGACTAAGGAGGTTAACGATACTCGATATACCTCTTCACGTATCATTTTATCCTGATACTTCTACTATAACACGGCTCCTTTTTGCGACGGTGCGTGTTCCTCGTTCGGGGGAGGTTCTCGAAAACAGAGCTTTAGGACGGGTCGGATAGGAAGAGGAGAGGATGGAGGAGAGAGGCGTCGGGGAAAGAGGGGTGCCGTTGCCGCGGAGGCTACGTCTTCCCCTCCGGATGGCTGGACGTGAGGGATACAGAGAGAGAGGTGCCGTTGCCGCGAAGGCTCGTCTGCCTCTTGCTCTCTGCTTAAGGATGTGGAGGGAAAGCAGAGAGAGAGGTGCCGTTGCCGCGAAGGCTCGTCTGCCTCTTGGTCTCTCTGCGTAAGGATTTGGAGTCAACTGTTTCACGCCTCGCAGGAGTGCCGTTGCCGCGAAGGCTCGTCTGCTCCGTACGAGTGTTACTAAAGTTGAGGTGCGAGAGTGCAGGAAAACTCTGATTGCTTCCGGGAAAAGGGCCTCCTTATATTCCTCTTTCCGCTTCCGGGCCTGACCAATCAGGGCCGTTCCCGGCGGAAAGAGGGTAAGAGACCGGGTGGAGGGGCGCGGGACCTCCGGGCGAGGTACCTGCCGCTCCTCGGTGGTAGTGGAAATTCACGTCGCGTTACACTACATTTAAATTAGACTTTAATTATGCGTTAAAATTGTTATAATCAATAGATTTTAATTATTCTTGAATGCTTGTTTTACATATTTCCATAATACATATTTCTGGAATATTCTAGAACTAAATATGAAAGATTCCAGAATGGCGAAATCTTGTTTCCACCTTTGAGGAAAGATGTAATAAAAGCTACTTTATTATATCTATAATATATATATGACAAAAGAGTAATAATTCTTAGAACGCAAAGCGTAAAATCGTCAGCATAAATGCAAGAAAACGAGCATTCTTAGAAGCTAAAAAGTGCTACGCATTCTGTGAACGTGACCTATTTGGCGTTAAAATTCTCAAAATGCAAGGCGTAAAATGGTCAGCACAAAAAAGTGCAAGGCGAGAAATTGTCAGCATTCTGAGAATGCAAGGCGGAGAGACGCTCAGCATTCTCGGAATGCGTAACAGAAAGTGCGAAATGTTCTTAGTATTAAGCGATATGGATTAATATAAAAGGAGGCCTGCGAGCCACTTAAGTCAGTCAGAGATCGAGTGTTAACCAAGGTAGTCAGAAAATCATCATACCAGCATCATCCAACGAAACAGTGCAAGTAGTGAAAGTTAATAAGTGTACATCGACGAGCAACCTACTATCATCAAGTGAGTAACATTCAACAAGTATTCTCTGACTCCGCAATATTACCGAGGTATTTATTGCGACACACCCTTTGAAATAATTGTACTAACACCGACTACTCTCTTTGTTGTAAACTGTCTGCGACTGAGGTCCACAGTACTTAGTTAAAATCTTACTTTACTGTATCTTTTCTTTACTTTGAATATACTTGTTATAATCTTGAATCCCTTCCTTCTTATTAAACCTATTATACCCTCTATGTGATTTGAAATTGTCTGAACGCCGCTGTTCCTTGTTGATTGGAAGTGGTTAAGAGTCGCAATCGTCACTGATTGTATGCCCGCTTTATTGGTGGATACCACACCTGTCGACTAGTCGATATCAGTTGGAAAAGAAAGTAATAATTACTGTAATACTCGATTTCACTCATTACCCACGATTGAAGCTAATACGCAATTCCGCTTTAATTATGCTAGACCAATTGCAAGAATTATTCTGATTGTGAACACTGAGTATAAACCATCCTCGCTAAGCGAACGAATAAGGTACCTCTTATAAGTAATACCTTGCTCTTATATATTTTGGAAGATAAATCGCAATATCGCTTATTTAAGCTGGATCTATTGCACGACCGCATTCACTTGTGTCGAACCATTCCCAAAAGAGCGAGTCGACCTTGTTTTGAGTGGACTCCCAAGTTGTCATCGAGGAAGTAATCAAAGTACCTATCATTTATAATTCGACTTTCCACGTAAAAACTCTAACCCTGTTTCCTCACTTAGATGCCAAACGTACCATCGAAATCAACTCATTTCACATTCAAGTACTTTCTTATTTTATTTACAAACTATCACATTCTCTTTACTCATATACATATTAATTAATCTTCTCCATCAACTCTTCTGCCGGTGAGTCTCCGAGTGCAGTTCAACCCGGTAGTTTCTATTTCTAACAATCTCTTTCTTCAATCCTCTTTCTACATTCTTAACTCTTCATCCATCCCTGAAAGTAAAAGAATAAATAAAAATACTTACCTTCGCGACTCCCACTAAAACAAAAGTATAAAGATCCTCCGCAGTATAACAAACCGTAATTCACTCGTTCTCAACCACGCGTGTGGACTCTCTCCGAATTAAAACATTTACCGAAAGATTCTCCTCCCTGTGCCCTGGCGTTTAGTCTGCGCATAGTGGGCGAGCCTAAAACAGGAAAACAATTAGTGTCCGATCCTTACCTGAGGGCTGGGGACCGTGACAACCGATTCAGCACGAATGCGTTTTTTATCTCCGCGGTAGCTGCTGAGAAAAAAACGACCATTGGAGATAGTAAAAAACACATTTTGCTACACAAGTTCACCGCTGGATGCGACTTTTGCCTCCGCAGTGACAGCGGAGACAAAAGCGCCCGCAGAGATGAAAGAAACGCATTTTGATACACCGATTCAGCGCGGATGCGTTTTTTATCTCCGCGGTTGCTGCTGAGAAAAAAACGACCATTGGAGATGATAAAAACACATTTTGGTACACAAGTTCACCGCTGGATACGACTTTTGCCTCCGCAGTGACAGCGGAGACAAAAGCGCCGGCAGAGATGATAGAAACGCATTTTGATACACCGCTTCAGCGCGGATGCGTTTTTTGTCTCCGCGGTTGCTGCTGAGAAAAAAACGACCATTGGAGATGATAAAAAACACATTTTTCTACACAAGTTCACCGCTGGATGCGACTTTTGCCTTTGCAGTGACAGCGGAGACAAAAGCGCCCGCAGAGATGAAAGAAACGCATTTTGATACACCGATTCAGCGCGGATGCGTTTTTTATCTCCGCGGTTGCTGCTGAGAAAAAAACGACCATTGGAGATGATAAAAAACACATTTTGGTACACAAGTTCACCGCTGGATGCGACTTTTGCCTCCGCAGTGACAGCGGAGACAAAAGCGCCCGCAGAGATGAAAGAAACGCATTTTGATACACCGATTCAGCGCGGATGCGTTTTTTATCTCCGCGGTAGCTGCTGAGAAAAAAACGACCATTGGAGATAGTAAAAAACACATTTTGCTGCACAAGTTCACCGCTGGATGCGACTTTTGCCTCCGCAGTGACAGCGGAGACAAAAGCGCCCGCAGAGATGAAAGAAACGCATTTTGATACACCGATTCAGCGCGGATGCGTTTTTTATCTCCGCGGTTGCTGCTGAGAAAAAAACGACCATTGGAGATGATAAAAAACACATTTTGGTACACAAGTTCACCGCTGGATGCGACTTTTGCCTCCGCAGTGACAGCGGAGACAAAAGCGCCCGCAGAGATGAAAGAAACGCATTTTGCTACACCGATTCAGCGCGGATGCGTTTTTTATCTCCGCGGTTGCTGCTGAGAAAAAAACGACCATTGGAGATGATAAAAAACACATTTTGGTACACAAGTTCACCGCTGGATGCGACTTTTGCCTCCGCAGTGACAGCGGAGACAAAAGCGCCCGCAGAGATGAAAGAAACGCATTTTGATACACCGATTCAGCGCGGATGCGTTTTTTATCTCCGCGGTAGCTGCTGAGAAAAAAACGACCATTGGAGATAATAAAAAGCACATTTTGCTACACAAGTTCACCGCTGGATGCGACTTTTGCCTCCGTAGTGACAGCGGAGACAAAAGCGCCCGCAGAGATGAAAGAAACGCATTTTGATACACCGATTCAGCGCGGACGCGTTTTTTATCTCCGCGGTAGCTGCTGATAAAAAAACGACCATTGGAGATAGTAAAAAACACATTTTGCTACACAAGTTCACCGCTGGATGCGACTTTTGCCTCCGCAGTGACAGCGGGGACAAAAGCGCCCGCAGAGATGAAAGAAACGCATTTTGATTCACCGATTCAGCGCGGATGCGTTTTTATCTCCGCGGATGCTGCTGAGAAAAAAACGACCATTGGAGATAGTAAAAAACACATTTTGGTACATAAGTTCACCGCTGGATGCGACTTTTGCCTCCGCAGTGACAGCGGAGACAAAAGCGCCGGCAGAGATGATAGAAACGCATTTTGATACACCGATTCAGCGCGGATGCGTTTTTGTCTCCGCGGTTGCTGCTATGAAAAAAACGACCATTGGAGATGATAAAAAGCACATTTTGCTACACAAGTTCACCGCTGGATGCGACTTTTGCCTTTGCAGTGACAGCGGAGACAAAAGCGCCCGCAGAGATGAAAGAAACGCATTTTGATACACCGATTCAGCGCGGATGCGTTTTTTATCTCCGAGGTAGCTGCTGAGAAAAAAATGACCATTGGAGATAGTAAAAAACACATTTTGCTACACAAGTTCACCGCTGGATGCGACTTTTGCCTCCGCAGTGGCAGCGGAGACAAAAGCGCCCGCAGAGATGAAAGAAACGCATTTTGATACACCGATTCAGCGCGGATGCGTTTTTTATCTCCGCGGTTGCTGCTGAGAAAAAAACGACCATTGGAGATGATAAAAAACACATTTTGGTACACAAGTTCACCGCTGGATGCGACTTTTGCCTCCGTAGTGACAGCGGAGAGAAAAGCGCCCGCAGAGATGAAAGAAACGCATTTTGATACACCGATTCAGCGCGGATGCGTTTTTTATCTCCGCGGTAGCTGCTGAGAAAAAAACGACCGTTGGAGACGATAAAAAACACATTTTGGTACACAAGTTCACCGCTGGATGCGACTTTTGCCTCCGCAGTGACAGCGGAGACAAAAGCGCCCGCAGAGATGAAAGAAACGCATTTTGATACACCGATTCAGCGCGGATGCGTTTTTTATCTCCGCGGTAGCTGCTGAGAAAAAAACGACCATTGGAGATAGTAGAAAACGCATTTTGCTGCACAAGTTCACCGCTGGATGCGACTTTTGCCTCCGCAGTGACAGCGGAGACAAAAGCGCCCGCAGAGATGAAAGAAACGCATTTTGATACACCGATTCAGCGCGGATGCGTTTTTTATCTCCGCGGTTGCTGCTGAGAAAAAAAGGACCATTGGAGATGATAAAAAACACATTTTGGTACACAAGTTCACCGCTGGATGCGACTTTTGCCTCCGCAGTGACAGCGGAGAGAAAAGCGCCCGCAGAGATGAAAGAAACGCATTTTGATACACCGATTCAGCGCGGATGCGTTTTTTATCTCCGCGGTAGCTGCTGAGAAAAAAACGACCGTTGGAGACGATAAAAAACACATTTTGGTACACAAGTTCACCGCTGGATGCGACTTTTGCCTCCGCAGTGACAGCGGAGACAAAAGCGCCCGCAGAGATGAAAGAAACGCATTTTGATACACCGATTCAGCGCGGATGCGTTTTTTATCTCCGCGGTAGCTGCTGAGAAAAAAACGACCATTGGAGATAGTAGAAAACGCATTTTGCTGCACAAGTTCACCGCTGGATGCGACTTTTGCCTCCGCAGTGACAGCGGAGACAAAAGCGCCCGCAGAGATGAAAGAAACGCATTTTGATACACCGATTCAGCGCGGATGCGTTTTTTATCTCCGCGGTAGCTGCTGAGAAAAAAACGACCATTGGAGATAGTAAAAAACACATTTTGCTACACAAGTTCACCGCTGGATGCGACTTTTGCCTCCGTAGTGACAGCGGAGACAAAAGCGCCCGCAGAGATGAAAGAAACGCATTTTGATACACCGATTCAGCGCGGACGCGTTTTTTATCTCCGCGGTAGCTGCTGAGAAAAAAACGACCATTGGAGATAGTAGAAAACGCATTTTGCTGCACAAGTTCACCGCTGGATGCGACTTTTGCCTCCGCAGTGACAGCGGAGACAAAAGCGCCCGCAGAGATGAAAGAAACGCATTTTGATACACCGATTCAGCGCGGATGCGTTTTTTATCTCCGCGGTAGCTGCTGAGAAAAAAACGACCATTGGAGATAGTAAAAAACACATTTTGCTACACAAGTTCACCGCTGGATGCGACTTTTGCCTCCGTAGTGACAGCGGAGACAAAAGCGCCCGCAGAGATGAAAGAAACGCATTTTGATACACCGATTCAGCGCGGACGCGTTTTTTATCTCCGCGGTAGCTGCTGAGAAAAAAACGACCATTGGAGATAGTAAAAAACACATTTTGCTACACAAGTTCACCGCTGGATGCGACTTTTGCCTCCGCAGTGACAGCGGGGACAAAAGCGCCCGCAGAGATGAAAGAAACGCATTTTGATTCACCGATTCAGCGCGGATGCGTTTTTATCTCCGCGGATGCTGCTGAGAAAAAAACGACCATTGGAGATGATAAAAAACACATTTTGGTACACAAGTTCACCGCTGGATGCGACTTTTGCCTCCGCAGTGACAGCGGAGACAAAAGCTCCCGCAGAGATGAAAGAAACGCATTTTGCTACACCGATTCAGCGCGGATGCGTTTTTTATCTCCGCGGTTGCTGCTGAGAAAAAAACGACCATTGGAGATGATAAAAAAACACATTTTGGTACACAAGTTCACCGCTGGATGCGACTTTTGCCTCCGCAGTGACAGCAGAGACAAAAGCGCCCGCAGAGATGAAAGAAACGCATTTTGATACACCGTGTTACGTCCTCAGACAGATGACGTCACGAATACTAGCTAAATGTTAGAATTTATCGACTACTACTCACCATACAATTTTTTCTCTCTTTTCTTTCATTCATACCCTCAGAAGGAATCCACTTTTGAAATAAACTATATAAAAGAAATCACTTTTGTTATTGACTGTACCAAGGAAGTCACTTTTGAAATGACCTGTACAAGGGAAATCATTTTAACTTGTCTATATATATATATGTGAAGCCATTTTTGAACTCACCTGTACAAGGGCAATCATCTCCGAGCTTATTCCTAAAAAGGAAACCAATTTTGAACGAACCTATATAAAACCATTACTTTTGAACTCACCTGTACAAGGACAATCGATTCGAGCTCATTTATAAAAGGGAGACCAATTTTGAACAACCCTGTATAAAACCACCACTTTTGAATTCACCTATACCATATGTAATATGACACCAGATAAGATAAGAGGTGGTATGCTTTAGACAAAGAGGTAACAGGAGAACAATGGAATAAAGGAGGACAGCGATATTCATAATACCTCCTTGCACTTCATTCTATCCTGATACTTTCGCTCTTATGCTTGCCTTTAATTATGCATTAAATTATTATAAATAATGGATTTAGCGTAATAATCGAGCTTCATATATACACAAAACTATCTGTTAGCCATAAGATACTTATTTTACATAATTCTGGAACATTCATAACTAACTTGATAAATTACCTTAATAATGGAATATTCCAGAATAGCGAAATCTTGTTACTCGTTATACCTCCTCGAATATTATACTTTCCCGCTCTTTCTAACCGAGAGGTAATAACAGGAGCACAGCATGACTAAGGAGGTTAACGATACTCGATATACCTCTTCACGTATCATTTTATCCTGATACTTCTACTATAACACGGCTCCTTTTTGCGACGGTGCGTGTTCCTCGTTCGGGGGAGGTTCTCGAAAACAGAGCTTTAGGACGGGTCGGATAGGAAGAGGAGAGGATGGAGGAGAGAGGCGTCGGGGAAAGAGGGGTGCCGTTGCCGCGGAGGCTACATCTTCCCCTCCGGATGGCTGGACGTGAGGGATACAGAGAGAGAGGTGCCGTTGCCGCGAAGGCTCGTCTGCCTCTTGCTCTCTGCTTAAGGATGTGGAGGGAAAGCAGAGAGAGAGGTGCCGTTGCCGCGAAGGCTCGTCTGCCTCTTGGTCTCTCTGCGTAAGGATTTGGAGTCAACTGTTTCACGCCTCGCAGGAGTGCCGTTGCCGCGAAGGCTCGTCTGCTCCGTACGAGTGTTACTAAAGTTGAGGTGCGAGAGTGCAGGAAAACTCTGATTGCTTCCGGGAAAAGGGCCTCCTTATATTCCTCTTTCCGCTTCCGGGCCTGACCAATCAGGGCCGTTCCCGGCGGAAAGAGGGTAAGAGACCGGGTGGAGGGGCGCGGGACCTCCGGGCGAGGTACCTGCCGCTCCTCGGTGGTAGTGGAAATTCACGTCGCGTTACACTACATTTAAATTAGACTTTAATTATGCGTTAAAATTGTTATAATCAAGAGATTTTAATTATTCTTGAATGCTTGTTTTACATATTTCCATAATACATATTTCTGGAATATTCTAGAACTAAATATGAAAGATTCCAGAATGGCGAAATCTTGTTTCCACCTTTGAGGAAAGATGTAATAAAAGCTACTTTATTATATCTATAATATATATATGACAAAAGAGTAATAATTCTTAGAACGCAAAGCGTAAAATCGTCAGCATAAATGCAAGAAAACGAGCATTCTTAGAAGCTAAAAAGTGCTACGCATTCTGTGAACGTGACCTATTTGGCGTTAAAATTCTCAAAATGCAAGGCGTAAAATGGTCAGCACAAAAAAGTGCAAGGCGAGAAATTGTCAGCATTCTGAGAATGCAAGGCGGAGAGACGCTCAGCATTCTCGGAATGCGTAACAGAAAGTGCGAAATGTTCTTAGTATTAAGCGATATGGATTAATATAAAAGGAGGCCTGCGAGCCACTTAAGTCAGTCAGAGATCGAGTGTTAACCAAGGTAGTCAGAAAATCATCATACCAGCATCATCCAACGAAACAGTGCAAGTAGTGAAAGTTAATAAGTGTACATCGACGAGCAACCTACTATCATCAAGTGAGTAACATTCAACAAGTATTCTCTGACTCCGCAATATTACCGAGGTATTTATTGCGACACACCCTTTGAAATAATTGTACTAACACCGACTACTCTCTTTGTTGTAAACTGTCTGCGACTGAGGTCCACAGTACTTAGTTAAAATCTTACTTTACTGTATCTTTTCTTTACTTTGAATATACTTGTTATAATCTTGAATCCCTTCCTTCTTATTAAACCTATTATACCCTCTATGTGATTTGAAATTGTCTGAACGCCGCTGTTCCTTGTTGATTGGAAGTGGTTAAGAGTCGCAATCGTCACTGATTGTATGCCCGCTTTATTGGTGGATACCACACCTGTCGACTAGTCGATATCAGTTGGAAAAGAAAGTAATAATTACTGTAATACTCGATTTCACTCATTACCCACGATTGAAGCTAATACGCAATTCCGCTTTAATTATGCTAGACCAATTGCAAGAATTATTCTGATTGTGAACACTGAGTATAAACCATCCTCGCTAAGCGAACGAATAAGGTACCTCTTATAAGTAATACCTTGCTCTTATATATTTTGGAAGATAAATCGCAATATCGCTTATTTAAGCTGGATCTATTGCACGACCGCATTCACTTGTGTCGAACCATTCCCAAAAGAGCGAGTCGACCTTGTTTTGAGTGGACTCCCAAGTTGTCATCGAGGAAGTAATCAAAGTACCTATCATTTATAATTCGACTTTCCACGTAAAAACTCTAACCCTGTTTCCTCACTTAGATGCCAAACGTACCATCGAAATCAACTCATTTCACATTCAAGTACTTTCTTATTTTATTTACAAACTATCACATTCTCTTTACTCATATACATATTAATTAATCTTCTCCATCAACTCTTCTGCCGGTGAGTCTCCGAGTGCAGTTCAACCCGGTAGTTTCTATTTCTAACAATCTCTTTCTTCAATCCTCTTTCTACATTCTTAACTCTTCATCCATCCCTGAAAGTAAAAGAATAAATAAAAATACTTACCTTCGCGACTCCCACTAAAACAAAAGTATAAAGATCCTCCGCAGTATAACAAACCGTAATTCACTCGTTCTCAACCACGCGTGTGGACTCTCTCCGAATTAAAACATTTACCGAAAGATTCTCCTCCCTGTGCCCTGGCGTTTAGTCTGCGCATAGTGGGCGAGCCTAAAACAGGAAAACAATTAGTGTCCGATCCTTACCTGAGGGCTGGGGACCGTGACAACCGATTCAGCACGAATGCGTTTTTTATCTCCGCGGTAGCTGCTGAGAAAAAAACGACCATTGGAGATAGTAAAAAACACATTTTGCTACACAAGTTCACCGCTGGATGCGACTTTTGCCTCCGCAGTGACAGCGGAGACAAAAGCGCCCGCAGAGATGAAAGAAACGCATTTTGATACACCGATTCAGCGCGGATGCGTTTTTTATCTCCGCGGTTGCTGCTGAGAAAAAAACGACCATTGGAGATGATAAAAACACATTTTGGTACACAAGTTCACCGCTGGATACGACTTTTGCCTCCGCAGTGACAGCGGAGACAAAAGCGCCGGCAGAGATGATAGAAACGCATTTTGATACACCGCTTCAGCGCGGATGCGTTTTTTGTCTCCGCGGTTGCTGCTGAGAAAAAAACGACCATTGGAGATGATAAAAAACACATTTTTCTACACAAGTTCACCGCTGGATGCGACTTTTGCCTTTGCAGTGACAGCGGAGACAAAAGCGCCCGCAGAGATGAAAGAAACGCATTTTGATACACCGATTCAGCGCGGATGCGTTTTTTATCTCCGCGGTTGCTGCTGAGAAAAAAACGACCATTGGAGATGATAAAAAACACATTTTGGTACACAAGTTCACCGCTGGATGCGACTTTTGCCTCCGCAGTGACAGCGGAGACAAAAGCGCCCGCAGAGATGAAAGAAACGCATTTTGATACACCGATTCAGCGCGGATGCGTTTTTTATCTCCGCGGTAGCTGCTGAGAAAAAAACGACCATTGGAGATAGTAAAAAACACATTTTGCTGCACAAGTTCACCGCTGGATGCGACTTTTGCCTCCGCAGTGACAGCGGAGACAAAAGCGCCCGCAGAGATGAAAGAAACGCATTTTGATACACCGATTCAGCGCGGATGCGTTTTTTATCTCCGCGGTTGCTGCTGAGAAAAAAACGACCATTGGAGATGATAAAAAACACATTTTGGTACACAAGTTCACCGCTGGATGCGACTTTTGCCTCCGCAGTGACAGCGGAGACAAAAGCGCCCGCAGAGATGAAAGAAACGCATTTTGCTACACCGATTCAGCGCGGATGCGTTTTTTATCTCCGCGGTTGCTGCTGAGAAAAAAACGACCATTGGAGATGATAAAAAACACATTTTGGTACACAAGTTCACCGCTGGATGCGACTTTTGCCTCCGCAGTGACAGCGGAGACAAAAGCGCCCGCAGAGATGAAAGAAACGCATTTTGATACACCGATTCAGCGCGGATGCGTTTTTTATCTCCGCGGTAGCTGCTGAGAAAAAAACGACCATTGGAGATAATAAAAAGCACATTTTGCTACACAAGTTCACCGCTGGATGCGACTTTTGCCTCCGTAGTGACAGCGGAGACAAAAGCGCCCGCAGAGATGAAAGAAACGCATTTTGATACACCGATTCAGCGCGGACGCGTTTTTTATCTCTGCGGTAGCTGCTGATAAAAAAACGACCATTGGAGATAGTAAAAAACACATTTTGCTACACAAGTTCACCGCTGGATGCGACTTTTGCCTCCGCAGTGACAGCGGGGACAAAAGCGCCCGCAGAGATGAAAGAAACGCATTTTGATTCACCGATTCAGCGCGGATGCGTTTTTATCTCCGCGGATGCTGCTGAGAAAAAAACGACCATTGGAGATAGTAAAAAACACATTTTGGTACATAAGTTCACCGCTGGATGCGACTTTTGCCTCCGCAGTGACAGCGGAGACAAAAGCGCCGGCAGAGATGATAGAAACGCATTTTGATACACCGATTCAGCGCGGATGCGTTTTTGTCTCCGCGGTTGCTGCTATGAAAAAAACGACCATTGGAGATGATAAAAAGCACATTTTGCTACACAAGTTCACCGCTGGATGCGACTTTTGCCTTTGCAGTGACAGCGGAGACAAAAGCGCCCGCAGAGATGAAAGAAACGCATTTTGATACACCGATTCAGCGCGGATGCGTTTTTTATCTCCGAGGTAGCTGCTGAGAAAAAAATGACCATTGGAGATAGTAAAAAACACATTTTGCTACACAAGTTCACCGCTGGATGCGACTTTTGCCTCCGCAGTGGCAGCGGAGACAAAAGCGCCCGCAGAGATGAAAGAAACGCATTTTGATACACCGATTCAGCGCGGATGCGTTTTTTATCTCCGCGGTAGCTGCTGAGAAAAAAACGACCGTTGGAGATAGTAGAAAACGCATTTTGCTGCACAAGTTCACCGCTGGATGCGACTTTTGCCTCCGCAGTGACAGCGGAGACAAAAGCGCCCGCAGAGATGAAAGAAACGCATTTTGATACACCGATTCAGCGCGGATGCGTTTTTTATCTCCGCGGTTGCTGCTGAGAAAAAAACGACCATTGGAGATGATAAAAAACACATTTTGGTACACAAGTTCACCGCTGGATGCGACTTTTGCCTCCGCAGTGACAGCGGAGAGAAAAGCGCCCGCAGAGATGAAAGAAACGCATTTTGATACACCGATTCAGCGCGGATGCGTTTTTTATCTCCGCGGTAGCTGCTGAGAAAAAAACGACCGTTGGAGACGATAAAAAACACATTTTGGTACACAAGTTCACCGCTGGATGCGACTTTTGCCTCCGCAGTGACAGCGGAGACAAAAGCGCCCGCAGAGATGAAAGAAACGCATTTTGATACACCGATTCAGCGCGGATGCGTTTTTTATCTCCGCGGTAGCTGCTGAGAAAAAAACGACCATTGGAGATAGTAGAAAACGCATTTTGCTGCACAAGTTCACCGCTGGATGCGACTTTTGCCTCCGCAGTGACAGCGGAGACAAAAGCGCCCGCAGAGATGAAAGAAACGCATTTTGATACACCGATTCAGCGCGGATGCGTTTTTTATCTCCGCGGTAGCTGCTGAGAAAAAAACGACCATTGGAGATAGTAAAAAACACATTTTGCTACACAAGTTCACCGCTGGATGCGACTTTTGCCTCCGTAGTGACAGCGGAGACAAAAGCGCCCGCAGAGATGAAAGAAACGCATTTTGATACACCGATTCAGCGCGGACGCGTTTTTTATCTCCGCGGTAGCTGCTGAGAAAAAAACGACCATTGGAGATAGTAGAAAACGCATTTTGCTGCACAAGTTCACCGCTGGATGCGACTTTTGCCTCCGCAGTGACAGCGGAGACAAAAGCGCCCGCAGAGATGAAAGAAACGCATTTTGATACACCGATTCAGCGCGGATGCGTTTTTTATCTCCGCGGTAGCTGCTGAGAAAAAAACGACCATTGGAGATAGTAAAAAACACATTTTGCTACACAAGTTCACCGCTGGATGCGACTTTTGCCTCCGTAGTGACAGCGGAGACAAAAGCGCCCGCAGAGATGAAAGAAACGCATTTTGATACACCGATTCAGCGCGGACGCGTTTTTTATCTCCGCGGTAGCTGCTGAGAAAAAAACGACCATTGGAGATAGTAAAAAACACATTTTGCTACACAAGTTCACCGCTGGATGCGACTTTTGCCTCCGCAGTGACAGCGGGGACAAAAGCGCCCGCAGAGATGAAAGAAACGCATTTTGATTCACCGATTCAGCGCGGATGCGTTTTTATCTCCGCGGATGCTGCTGAGAAAAAAACGACCATTGGAGATGATAAAAAACACATTTTGGTACACAAGTTCACCGCTGGATGCGACTTTTGCCTCCGCAGTGACAGCGGAGACAAAAGCGCCCGCAGAGATGAAAGAAACGCATTTTGCTACACCGATTCAGCGCGGATGCGTTTTTTATCTCCGCGGTTGCTGCTGAGAAAAAAACGACCATTGGAGATGATAAAAAACACATTTTGGTACACAAGTTCACCGCTGGATGCGACTTTTGCCTCCGCAGTGACAGCGGAGACAAAAGCGCCCGCAGAGATGAAAGAAACGCATTTTGATACACCGATTCAGCGCGGATGCGTTTTTTATCTCCGCGGTAGCTGCTGAGAAAAAAACGACCATTGGAGATAGTAAAAAACACATTTTGCTACACAAGTTCACCGCTGGATGCGACTTTTGCCTCCGTAGTGACAGCGGAGACAAAAGCGCCCGCAGAGATGAAAGAAACGCATTTTGATACACCGATTCAGCGCGGACGCGTTTTTTATCTCCGCGGTAGCTGCTGAGAAAAAAACGACCATTGGAGATAGTAAAAAACACATTTTGCTACACAAGTTCACCGCTGGATGCGACTTTTGCCTCCGCAGTGACAGCGGGGACAAAAGCGCCCGCAGAGATGAAAGAAACGCATTTTGATTCACCGATTCAGCGCGGATGCGTTTTTATCTCCGCGGATGCTGCTGAGAAAAAAACGACCATTGGAGATGATAAAAAACACATTTTGGTACACAAGTTCACCGCTGGATGCGACTTTTGCCTCCGCAGTGACAGCGGAGACAAAAGCGCCCGCAGAGATGAAAGAAACGCATTTTGCTACACCGATTCAGCGCGGATGCGTTTTTTATCTCCGCGGTTGCTGCTGAGAAAAAAACGACCATTGGAGATGATAAAAAAACACATTTTGGTACACAAGTTCACCGCTGGATGCGACTTTTGCCTCCGCAGTGACAGCAGAGACAAAAGCGCCCGCAGAGATGAAAGAAACGCATTTTGATACACCGATTCAGCGCGGATGCGTTTTTTATCTCCGCGGTAGCTGCTGAGAAAAAAACGACCATTGGAGATAGTAAAAAGCACATTTTGCTACACAAGTTCACCGCTGGATGCGACTTTTGCCTCCGTAGTGACAGCGGAGACAAAAGCGCCCGCAGAGATGAAAGAAACGCATTTTGATACACCGATTCAGCGCGGACTCGTTTTTATCTCCGCGGTAGCTGCTGAGAAAAAAACGACCATTGGAGATAGTAAAAAACACATTTTGCTACACAAGTTCACCGCTGGATGCGACTTTTGCCTCCGCAGTGACAGCGGGGACAAAAGCGCCCGCAGAGATGAAAGAAACGC
This sequence comes from Cerceris rybyensis, assembly GCA_910591515.1. Classification (NCBI taxonomy): domain Eukaryota; kingdom Metazoa; phylum Arthropoda; class Insecta; order Hymenoptera; family Crabronidae; genus Cerceris; species Cerceris rybyensis. The sequence continues at coordinate 45,773 of CAJUXP010000145.1, forward strand.
ATTTTGATTCACCGATTCAGCGCGGATGCGTTTTTATCTCCGCGGATGCTGCTGAGAAAAAAACGACCATTGGAGATGATAAAAAACACATTTTGGTACACAAGTTCACCGCTGGATGCGACTTTTGCCTCCGCAGTGACAGCGGAGACAAAAGCTCCCGCAGAGATGAAAGAAACGCATTTTGCTACACCGATTCAGCGCGGATGCGTTTTTTATCTCCGCGGTTGCTGCTGAGAAAAAAACGACCATTGGAGATGATAAAAAAACACATTTTGGTACACAAGTTCACCGCTGGATGCGACTTTTGCCTCCGCAGTGACAGCAGAGACAAAAGCGCCCGCAGAGATGAAAGAAACGCATTTTGATACACCGTGTTACGTCCTCAGACAGATGACGTCACGAATACTAGCTAAATGTTAGAATTTATCGACTACTACTCACCATACAATTTTTTCTCTCTTTTCTTTCATTCATACCCTCAGAAGGAATCCACTTTTGAAATAAACTATATAAAAGAAATCACTTTTGTTATTGACTGTACCAAGGAAGTCACTTTTGAAATGACCTGTACAAGGGAAATCATTTTAACTTGTCTATATATATATATGTGAAGCCATTTTTGAACTCACCTGTACAAGGGCAATCATCTCCGAGCTTATTCCTAAAAAGGAAACCAATTTTGAACGAACCTATATAAAACCATTACTTTTGAACTCACCTGTACAACGACAATCGATTCGAGCTCATTTATAAAAGGGAGACCAATTTTGAACAACCCTGTATAAAACCACCACTTTTGAATTCACCTATACCATATGTAATATGACACCAGATAAGATAAGAGGTGGTATGCTTTAGACAAAGAGGTAACAGGAGAACAATGGAATAAAGGAGGACAGCGATATTCATAATACCTCCTTGCACTTCATTCTATCCTGATACTTTCGCTCTTATGCTTGCCTTTAATTATGCATTAAATTATTATAAATAATGGATTTAGCGTAATAATCGAGCTTCATATATACACAAAACTATCTGTTAGCCATAAGATACTTATTTTACATAATTCTGGAATATTCATAACTAACTTGATAAATTACCTTAATAATGGAATATTCCAGAATAGCGAAATCTTGTTACTCGTTATACCTCCTCGAATATTATACTTTCCCGCTCTTTCTAACCGAGAGGTAATAACAGGAGCACAGCATGACTAAGGAGGTTAACGATACTCGATATACCTCTTCACGTATCATTTTATCCTGATACTTCTACATTTAAATTAGACTTTAATTATGCGTTAAAATTGTTATAATCAATAGATTTTAATTATTCTTGAATGCTTGTTTTACATATTTCCATAATACATATTTCTGGAATATTCTAGAACTAAATATGAAAGATTCCAGAATGGCGAAATCTTGTTTCCACCTTTGAGGAAAGATGTAATAAAAGCTACTTTATTATATCTATAATATATATATGACAAAAGAGTAATAATTCTTAGAACGCAAAGCGTAAAATCGTCAGCATAAATGCAAGAAAACGAGCATTCTTAGAAGCTAAAAAGTGCTACGCATTCTGTGAACGTGACCTATTTGGCGTTAAAATTCTCAAAATGCAAGGCGTAAAATGGTCAGCACAAAAAAGTGCAAGGCGAGAAATTGTCAGCATTCTGAGAATGCAAGGCGGAGAGACGCTCAGCATTCTCGGAATGCGTAACAGAAAGTGCGAAATGTTCTTAGTATTAAGCGATATGGATTAATATAAAAGGAGGCCTGCGAGCCACTTAAGTCAGTCAGAGATCGAGTGTTAACCAAGGTAGTCAGAAAATCATCATACCAGCATCATCCAACGAAACAGTGCAAGTAGTGAAAGTTAATAAGTGTACATCGACGAGCAACCTACTATCATCAAGTGAGTAACATTCAACAAGTATTCTCTGACTCCGCAATATTACCGAGGTATTTATTGCGACACACCCTTTGAAATAATTGTACTAACACCGACTACTCTCTTTGTTGTAAACTGTCTGCGACTGAGGTCCACAGTACTTAGTTAAAATCTTACTTTACTGTATCTTTTCTTTACTTTGAATATACTTGTTATAATCTTGAATCCCTTCCTTCTTATTAAACCTATTATACCCTCTATGTGATTTGAAATTGTCTGAACGCCGCTGTTCCTTGTTGATTGGAAGTGGTTAAGAGTCGCAATCGTCACTGATTGTATGCCCGCTTTATTGGTGGATACCACACCTGTCGACTAGTCGATATCAGTTGGAAAAGAAAGTAATAATTACTGTAATACTCGATTTCACTCATTACCCACGATTGAAGCTAATACGCAATTCCGCTTTAATTATGCTAGACCAATTGCAAGAATTATTCTGATTGTGAACACTGAGTATAAACCATCCTCGCTAAGCGAACGAATAAGGTACCTCTTATAAGTAATACCTTGCTCTTATATATTTTGGAAGATAAATCGCAATATCGCTTATTTAAGCTGGATCTATTGCACGACCGCATTCACTTGTGTCGAACCATTCCCAAAAGAGCGAGTCGACCTTGTTTTGAGTGGACTCCCAAGTTGTCATCGAGGAAGTAATCAAAGTACCTATCATTTATAATTCGACTTTCCACGTAAAAACTCTAACCCTGTTTCCTCACTTAGATGCCAAACGTACCATCGAAATCAACTCATTTCACATTCAAGTACTTTCTTATTTTATTTACAAACTATCACATTCTCTTTACTCATATACATATTAATTAATCTTCTCCATCAACTCTTCTGCCGGTGAGTCTCCGAGTGCAGTTCAACCCGGTAGTTTCTATTTCTAACAATCTCTTTCTTCAATCCTCTTTCTACATTCTTAACTCTTCATCCATCCCTGAAAGTAAAAGAATAAATAAAAATACTTACCTTCGCGACTCCCACTAAAACAAAAGTATAAAGATCCTCCGCAGTATAACAAACCGTAATTCACTCGTTCTCAACCACGCGTGTGGACTCTCTCCGAATGAAAACATTTACCGAAAGATTCTCCTCCCTGTGCCCTGGCGTTTAGTCTGCGCATAGTGGGCGAGCCTAAAACAGGAAAACAATTAGTGTCCGATCCTTACCTGAGGGCTGGGGACCGTGACAACCGATTCAGCACGAATGCGTTTTTTATCTCCGCGGTAGCTGCTGAGAAAAAAACGACCATTGGAGATAGTAAAAAACACATTTTGCTACACAAGTTCACCGCTGGATGCGACTTTTGCCTCCGCAGTGACAGCGGAGACAAAAGCGCCCGCAGAGATGAAAGAAACGCATTTTGATACACCGATTCAGCGCGGATGCGTTTTTTATCTCCGCGGTTGCTGCTGAGAAAAAAACGACCATTGGAGATGATAAAAACACATTTTGGTACACAAGTTCACCGCTGGATACGACTTTTGCCTCCGCAGTGACAGCGGAGACAAAAGCGCCGGTAGAGATGATAGAAACGCATTTTGATACACCGCTTCAGCGCGGATGCGTTTTTTGTCTCCGCGGTTGCTGCTGAGAAAAAAACGACCATTGGAGATGATAAAAAACACATTTTTCTACACAAGTTCACCGCTGGATGCGACTTTTGCCTTTGCAGTGACAGCGGAGACAAAAGCGCCCGCAGAGATGAAAGAAACGCATTTTGATACACCGATTCAGCGCGGATGCGTTTTTTATCTCCGCGGTTGCTGCTGAGAAAAAAACGACCATTGGAGATGATAAAAAACACATTTTGGTACACAAGTTCACCGCTGGATGCGACTTTTGCCTCCGCAGTGACAGCGGAGACAAAAGCGCCCGCAGAGATGAAAGAAACGCATTTTGATACACCGATTCAGCGCGGATGCGTTTTTTATCTCCGCGGTAGCTGCTGAGAAAAAAACGACCATTGGAGATAGTAAAAAACACATTTTGCTGCACAAGTTCACCGCTGGATGCGACTTTTGCCTCCGCAGTGACAGCGGAGACAAAAGCGCCCGCAGAGATGAAAGAAACGCATTTTGATAAACCGATTCAGCGCGGATGCGTTTTTTATCTCCGCGGTTGCTGCTGAGAAAAAAACGACCATTGGAGATGATAAAAAACACATTTTGGTACACAAGTTCACCGCTGGATGCGACTTTTGCCTCCGCAGTGACAGCGGAGACAAAAGCGCCCGCAGAGATGAAAGAAACGCATTTTGCTACACCGATTCAGCGCGGATGCGTTTTTTATCTCCGCGGTTGCTGCTGAGAAAAAAACGACCATTGGAGATGATAAAAAACACATTTTGGTACACAAGTTCACCGCTGGATGCGACTTTTGCCTCCGCAGTGACAGCGGAGACAAAAGCGCCCGCAGAGATGAAAGAAACGCATTTTGATACACCGATTCAGCGCGGATGCGTTTTTTATCTCCGCGGTAGCTGCTGAGAAAAAAACGACCATTGGAGATAATAAAAAGCACATTTTGCTACACAAGTTCACCGCTGGATGCGACTTTTGCCTCCGTAGTGACAGCGGAGACAAAAGCGCCCGCAGAGATGAAAGAAACGCATTTTGATACACCGATTCAGCGCGGACGCGTTTTTTATCTCTGCGGTAGCTGCTGATAAAAAAACGACCATTGGAGATAGTAAAAAACACATTTTGCTACACAAGTTCACCGCTGGATGCGACTTTTGCCTCCGCAGTGACAGCGGGGACAAAAGCGCCCGCAGAGATGAAAGAAACGCATTTTGATTCACCGATTCAGCGCGGATGCGTTTTTATCTCCGCGGATGCTGCTGAGAAAAAAACGACCATTGGAGATAGTAAAAAACACATTTTGGTACATAAATTCACCGCTGGATGCGACTTTTGCCTCCGCAGTGACAGCGGAGACAAAAGCGCCCGCAGAGATGAAAAAAAAACGCATTTTGCTACACCGAATCAGCGCGGATGCGTTTTTTATCTCCGGGGTTGCTGCTGACAAAAAAACGACCATAGGAGATGATAAAAAACTCATTTTGCTACACAAGTTCACTGCGAGATTCGTTTTTTTGCCTCCGCAGTGACAGCGGAGACAAAAGCGGCCGCAGAGATGAAAAAAAACGCATTTTGCTACATCGATTCAGCGCGGATGCGTTTTTTATCTCCGCGGTTGCTGCTGAGAAAAAAACGACCATAGGAGATGATAAAAAACTCATTTTGCTACACAAGTTCACTGCGAGATTCGTTTTTTGCCTCCGCAGTGACAGCGGAGACAAAAGCGCCCGCAGAGATGAAAAAAAAACGCATTTTGCTACACCGATTCAGCGCGGATGCGTTTTTTATCTCCGCGGTTGCTGCTGAGAAAAAAACGACCATAGGAGGTGATAAAAAACTCATTTTGCTACACAAGTTCACTGCGAGATTCGTTTTTTGCCTCCGCAGTGACAGCGGAGACAAAAGCGCCCGCAGAGATGAAAAAAAAACGCATTTTGCTACACCGATTCAGCGCGGATGCGTTTTTTATCTCCGCGGTTGCTGCTGAGAAAAAAACGACCATAGGAGATGATAAAAAACTCATTTTGCTACACAAGTTCACTGCGAGATTCGTTTTTTTGCCTCCGCAGTGACAGCGGAGACAAAAGCGCCCGCAGAGATGAAAAAAAAACGCATTTTGCTACACCGAATCAGCGCGGATGCGTTTTTTATCTCCGGGGTTGCTGCTGACAAAAAAACGACCATAGGAGATGATAAAAAACTCATTTTGCTACACAAGTTCACTGCGAGATTCGTTTTTTGCCTCCGCAGTGACAGCGGAGACAAAAGCGGCCGCAGAGATGAAAAAAAACGCATTTTGCTACATCGATTCAGCGCGGATGCGTTTTTTATCTCCGCGGTTGCTGCTGAGAAAAAAACGACCATAGGAGATGATAAAAAACTCATTTTGCTACACAAGTTCACTGCGAGATTCGTTTTTTGCCTCCGCAGTGACAGCGGAGACAAAAGCGCCCGCAGAGATGAAAAAAAACGCATTTTGCTACACCGATTCAGCGCGGATGCGTTTTTTATCTCCGCGGTTGCTACTGAGAAAAAAACGACCATAGGAGATGATAAAAAACTCATTTTGCTACACAAGTTCACTGCGAGATTCGTTTTTTGCCTCCGCAGTGACAGCGGAGACAAAAGCGCCCGCAGAGATGAAAAAAAAACGCATTTTGCTACACCGATTCAGCGCGGATGCGTTTTTTATCTCCGCGGTTGCTGCTGAGAAAAAAACGACCATAGGAGATGATAAAAAACTCATTTTGCTACACAAGTTCACTGCGAGATTCGTTTTTTGCCTCCGCAGTGACAGCGGAGACAAAAGCGCCCGCAGAGATGAAAAAAAAACGCATTTTGCTACATCGATTCAGCGTGGATGCGTTTTTTATCTCCGCGGTTGCTGCTGAGAAAAAAACGACCATAGGAGATGATAAAAAACTCATTTTGCTACACAAGTTCACTGCGAGATTCGTTTTTTGCCTCCGCAGTGACAGCGGAGACAAAAGCGCCCGCAGAGATGAAAAAAAAACGCATTTTGCTACACCGATTCAGCGCGGATGCGTTTTTTATCTCCGGGGTTGCTGCTGAGAAAAAAACGAACATAGGAGATGATAAAAAACTCATTTTGCTACACAAGTTCACTGCGAGATTCGTTTTTTGCCTCCGCAGTGACAGCGGAGACAAAAGCGCCCGCAGAGATGAAAAAAAACGCATTTTGCTACATCGATTCAGCGCGGATGCGTTTTTTATCTCCGCGGTTGCTGCTGAGAAAAAAAACGACCATAGGAGATGATAAAAAACTCATTTTGCTACACAAGTTCACTGCGAGATTCGTTTTTTGCCTCCGCAGTGACAGCGGAGACAAAAGCGCCCGCAGAGATGAAAAAAAACGCATTTTGCTACACCGATTCAGCGCGGATGCGTTTTTTATCTCGGGGTTTGCTGCTGAGAAAAAAACGACCATAGGAGATGATAAAAAACTCATTTTGCTACAAAAGTTCACTGCGAGATTCGTTTTTTGCCTCCGCAGTGACAGCGGAGACAAAAGCGCCCGCAGAGATGAAAAAAAAACGCATTTTGCTACATCGATTCAGCGCGGATGCGTTTTTTATCTCCGCGGTTGCTGCTGAGAAAAAAACGACCATAGGAGATGATAAAAAACTCATTTTGCTACACAAGTTCACTGCGAGATTCGTTTTTTGCCTCCGCAGTGACAGCGGAGACAAAAGCGCCCGCAGAGATGAAAAAAACGCATTTTGCTACACCGATTCAGCGCGGATGCGTTTTTTATCTCCGCGGTTGCTGCTGAGAAAAAAACGACCATAGGAGATGATAAAAAACTCATTTTGCTACACAAGTTCACTGCGAGATTCGTTTTTTGCCTCCGCAGTGACAGCGGAGACAAAAGCGCCCGCAGAGATGAAAAAAAAACGCATTTTGCTACACCGATTCAGCGCGGATGCGTTTTTTATCTCCGGGGTTGCTGCTGAGAAAAAAACGACCATAGGAGATGATAAAAAACTCATTTTGCTACACAAGTTCACTGCGAGATTCGTTTTTTGCCTCCGCAGTGACAGCGGAGACAAAAGCGCCCGCAGAGATGAAAAAAAACGCATTTTGCTACATCGATTCAGCGCGGATGCGTTTTTTATCTCCGCGGTTGCTGCTGAGAAAAAAACGACCATATGAGATGATAAAAAACTCATTTTGCTACACAAGTTCACTGCGAGATTCGTTTTTTGCCTCCGCAGTGACAGCGGAGACAAAAGCGCCCGCAGAGATGAAAAAAAACGCATTTTGCTACACCGATTCAGCGCGGATGCGTTTTTTATCTCCGCGGTTGCTGCTGAGAAAAAAACGACCATAGGAGATGATAAAAAACTCATTTTGCTACACAAGTTCACTGCGAGATCCGTTTTTTGCCTCCGCAGTGACAGCGGAGACAAAAGCGCCCGCAGAGATGAAAAAAAACGCATTTTGCTACACCGATTCAGCGCGGATGCGTTTTTTATCTCCGCGGTTGCTGCTGAGAAAAAAACGACCATAGGAGATGATAAAAAACTCATTTTGCTACACAAGTTCACTGCGAGATTCGTTTTTTGCCTCCGCAGTGACAGCGGAGACAAAAGCGCCCGCAGAGATGAAAAAAAACGCATTTTGCTACACCGATTCAGCGCGGATGCGTTTTTTATCTCCGGGGTTGCTGCTGAGAAAAAAACGACCATAGGAGATGATAAAAAACTCATTTTGCTACACAAGTTCACTGCGAGATTCGTATTTTGCCTCCGCAGTGACAGCGGAGACAAAAGCGCCCGCAGAGATGAAAAAAAACGCATTTTGCTACACTGATTCAGCGCGGATGCGTTTTTTATCTCCGCGGTTGCTGCTGAGAAAAAAACGACCATAGGAGATGATAAAAAACTCATTTTGCTACACAAGTTCACTGCGAGATTCGTTTTTTGCCTCCGCAGTGACAGCGGAGACAAAAGCGCCCGCAGAGATGAAAAAAAACGCATTTTGCTACACCGATTCAGCGCGGATGCGTTTTTTATCTCCGCGGTTGCTGCTGAGAAAAAAACGACCATAGGAGATGATAAAAAACTCATTTTGCTACACAAGTTCACTGCGAGATTCGTTTTTTGCCTCCGCAGTGACAGCGGAGACAAAAGCGCCCGCAGAGATGAAAAGAAACGCATTTTGCTACACCGATTCAGCGCGGATGCGTTTTTTATCTCCGGTGTTGCTGCTGAGAAAAAAACGACCATAGGAGATGATAAAAAACTCATTTTGCTACACAAGTTCACTGCGAGATTCGTTTTTTGCCTCCGCAGTGACAGCGGAGACAGAAGCGCCCGCAGAGATGAAAAAAACGCATTTTGCTACACCGATTCAGCGCGGATGCGTTTTTTATCTCCGCGGTTGCTGCTGAGAAAAAAACGACCACAGGAGATGATAAAAAACTCATTTTGCTACACAAGTTCACCGCTGGATGCGTTTTTTGCCTCCGCAGTGACAGCGGAGACAAAAGCGTCCGCAGAGATGAAATAAACGCATTTTGATACACCGATTCAGCGCGGATGCGTTTTTTATCTCCGCGGCTGCTGCTGAGAAAAAAACGACCATTGGAGATGATAAAAAACACATTTTGATACACGATTTCACCGCTGGATGCGTGTTTTGCCTCCGCAGTGACAGCGGAGACAAAAGCGCCCGCAGAGATGAAATAAACGCATTTTGATACACCGATTCAGCGCGGATGCGTTTTTTATCTCCGCGGCTGCTGCTGAGAAAAAAACGACCATTGGAGATGATAAAAAATACATTTTGCTACACAAGTTCACCGCTGGATGAGACTTTTGCCTTCGCAGTGACAGCGGAGACAGAAGCGCCCGCAGAGATGAAATAAACGCATTTTGCTACACCGATTCAGCGCGAATGCGTCTTTTATCTCCGCGGTTGCTGCTGAGAAAAAAAACGACCATTGGAGATGGTAAAAAACACATTTTGCTACACAATTTCACCGCTGGATGCTTTTTTTTGCCTCCGCAGTGACAGCGGAGACAAAAGCGCCCGCAGAGATGAAAAAAAACGCATTTTGCTACACCGATTCAGCGCGGATGCGTTTTTTATCTCCGCGGTTGCTGCTGAGAAAAAAACGACCATAGGAGATGATAAAAAACTCATTTTGCTACACAAGTTCACTGCGAGATTCGTTTTTTGCCTCCGCAGTGACAGCGGAGACAGAAGCGCCCGCAGAGATGAAAAAAACGCATTTTGCTACACCGATTCAGCGCGGATGCGTTTTTTATCTCCGCGGTTGCTGCTGAGAAAAAAACGATCATAGGAGATGATAAAAAACTCATTTTGCTACACAAGTTCACTGCGAGATTCGTTTTTTGCCTCCGCAGTGACAGCGGAGACAAAAGCGCCCGCAGAGATGAAAAAAAACGCATTTTGCTACACCGATTCAGCCCGGATGCGTTTTTTATCTCCGCGGTTGCTGCTGAGAAAAAAACGACCATAGGAGATGATAAAAAACTCATTTTGCTACACAAGTTCACTGCGAGATTCGTTTTTTGCCTCCGCAGTGACAGCGGAGACAGAAGCGCCCGCAGAGATGAAAAAAAACGCATTTTGCTACACCGATTCAGCGCGGATGCGTTTTTTATCTCCGGTGTTGCTGCTGAGAAAAAAACGACCATAGGAGATGATAAAAAACTCATTTTGCTACACAAGTTCACTGCGAGATTCGTTTTTTGCCTCCGCAGTGACAGCGGAGACAAAAGCGTTCGCAGAGATGAAATAAACGCATTTTGATACACCGATTCAGCGCGGATGCGTTTTTTATCTCCGCGGCTGCTGCTGAGAAAAAAACGGCCATTGGAGATGATAAAAAACACATTTTGATACACGATTTCACCGCTGGATGCGTGTTTTGCCTCCGCAGTGACAGCGGAGACAAAAGCGCCTGCAGAGATGAAATAAACGCATTTTGATACACCGATTCAGCGCGGATGCGTTTTTTATCTCCGCGGCTGCTGCTGGGAAAAAAACGACCATTGGAGATGATAAAAAATACATTTTGCTACACAAGTTCACCGCTGGATGAGACTTTTGCCTTCGCAGTGACAGCGGAGACAAAAGCGCCCGCAGAGATGAAATAAACGCATTTTGCTACACCGATTCAGCGCGAATGCGTCTTTTATCTCCGCGGTTGCTGCTGAGAAAAAAAACGACCATTGGAGATGGTAAAAAACACATTTTGCTACACAATTTCACCGCTGGATGCTTTTTTTGCCTCCGCAGTGACAGCGGAGACAAAAGCGCCCGCAGAGATGAAAAAAAACGCATTTTGCTACACCGATTCAGCGCGGATGCGTTTTTTATCTCCGCGGTTGCTGCTGAGAAAAAAACGACCATAGGAGATGATAAAAAACTCATTTTGCTACACAAGTTCACTGCGAGATTCGTTTTTTGCCTCCGCAGTGACAGCGGAGACAAAAGCGCCCGCAGAGATGAAAAAAAACGCATTTTGCTACACCGATTCAGCGCGGATGCGTTTTTTATCTCCGCGGTTGCTGCTGAGAAAAATACGACCATAGGAGATGATAAAAAACTCATTTTGCTACACAAGTTCACTGCGAGATTCGTTTTTGCCTCCGCAGTGACAGCGGAGACAAAAGCGCCCGCAGAGATGAAAAAAAACGCATTTTGCTACACCGATTCAGCGCGGATGCGTTTTTTATCTCCGCGGTTGCTGCTGAGAAAAAAACGACCATAGGAGATGATAAAAAACTCATTTTGCTACACAAGTTCACTGCGAGATTCGTTTTTTGCCTCCGCAGTGACAGCGGAGACAAAAGCGCCCGCAGAGATGAAAAAAAACCGCATTTTGCTACACCGATTCAGCGCGGATGCGTTTTTTATCTCCGCGGTTGCTGCTGAGAAAAAAACGACCATAGGATATGATAAAAAACTCATTTTGCAACACAAGTTCACTGCGAGATTCGTTTTTTGCCTCCGCAGTGACAGCGGAGACAAAAGCGCCCGCAGAGATGAAAAAAAACGCATTTTGCTACACCGATTCAGCGCGGATGCGTTTTTTATCTCCCCGGTTGCTGCTGAGAAAAAAACGACCATAGGAGATGATAAAAAACTCATTTTGCTACACAAGTTCACTGCGAGATTCGTTTTTTGCCTCCGCAGTGACAGCGGAGACAAAAGCGCCCGCAGAGATGAAAAAAAAAACGCATTTTGCTACACCGATTCAGCGCGGATGCGTTTTTTATCTCCGGGGTTGCTGCTGAGAAAAAAACGACCATAGGAGATGATAAAAAACTCATTTTGCTACACAAGTTCACTGCGAGATTCGTTTTTTGCCTCCGCAGTGACAGCGGAGACAGAAGCGCCCGCAGAGATGAAAAAAACGCATTTTGCTACACCGATTCAGCGCGGATGCGTTTTTTATCTCCGCGGTTGCTGCTGAGAAAAAAACGACCATAGGAGATGATAAAAAACTCATTTTGCTACACAAGTTCACTGCGAGATTCGTTTTTTGCCTCCGCAGTGACAGCGGAGACAAAAGCGCCCGCAGAGATGAAAAAAAACGCATTTTGCTACACCGATTCAGCGCGGATGCGTTTTTTATCTCCGCGGTTGCTGCTGAGAAAAAAACGACCATAGGAGATGATAAAAAACTCATTTTGCTACACAAGTTCACTGCGAGATTCGTTTTTTGCCCTCCGCAGTGACAGCGGAGACAGAAGCGCCCGCAGAGATGAAAAAAAACGCATTTTGCTACACCGATTCAGCGCGGATGCGTTTTTTATCTCCGCGGTTGCTGCTGAGAAAAAACGACCATAGGAGATGATAAAAAACTCATTTTGCTACACAAGTTCACTGCGAGATTCGTTTTTTGCCTCCGCAGTGACAGCGGAGACAGAAGCGCCCGCAGAGATGAAAAAAAAACGCATTTTGCTACACCGATTCAGCGCGGATGCGTTTTTTTATCTCCGCGGTTGCTGCTGAGAAAAAAACGACCATAGGAGATGATAAAAAACTCATTTTGCTACACAAGTTCACTGCGAGATTCGTTTTTTGCCTCCGCAGTGACAGCGGAGACAAAAGCGCCCGCAGAGATGAAAAAAAACGCATTTTGCTACACCGATTCAGCGCGGATGCGTTTTTTATCTCCGCGGTTGCTGCTGAGAAAAAAACGACCATAGGATATGATAAAAAACTCATTTTGCAACACAAGTTCACTGCGAGATTCGTTTTTTGCCTCCGCAGTGACAGCGGAGACAGAAGCGCCCGCAGAGATGAAAAAAAACGCATTTTGATACACCGATTCAGCGCGGATTCGTTTTTTATCTCCGCGGTTGCTGCTGAGAAAAAAACGACCATAGGAGATGATAAAAAACTCATTTTGCTACACAAGTTCACTGCGAGATTCGTTTTTTGCCTCCTCGGTGACAGCGGAGACAAAAGCGCCCGCAGAGATGAAAAAAACGCATTTTGCTATATCGATTCAGCGCGGATGCGTTTTTTATCTCCGCGGTTGCTGCTGAGAAAAAAACGACCATAGGATATGATAAAAAACTCATTTTGCAACACAAGTTCACCTGCGAGATTCGTTTTTTGCCTCCGCAGTGACCAGCGGAGACAAAAGCGCCCGCAGAGATGAAAAAAAACGCATTTTGCTACACCGATTCAGCGCGGATGCGTTTTTTATCTCCGCGGTTGCTGCTGAGAAAAAAACGACCATAGGAGATGATAAAAAACTCATTTTGCTACACAAGTTCACTGCGAGATTCGTTTTTTGCCTCCGCAGTGACAGCGGAGACAAAAGCGCCCGCAGAGATGAAAAAAAACGCATTTTGCTACACCGATTCAGCGCGGATGCGTTTTTTATCTCCGGGGTTGCTGCTGAGAAAAAACGACCATAGGAGATGATAAAAAACTCATTTTGCTACACAAGTTCACTGCGAGATTCGTTTTTTGCCTCCGCAGTGACAGCGGAGACAGAAGCGCCCGCAGAGATGAAAAAAAACGCATTTTGCTACACCGATTCAGCGCGGATGCGTTTTTTATCTCCGCGGTTGCTGCTGAGAAAAAAACGACCATAGGAGATGATAAAAAACTCATTTTGCTACACAAGTTCACTGCGAGATTCGTTTTTTGCCTCCGCAGTGACAGCGGAGACAAAAGCGCCCGCAGAGATGAAAAAAAACGCATTTGCTACATCGATTCAGCGCGGATGCGTTTTTTATCTCGGGGTTTGCTGCTTATAAAAAAACGACCATAGGAGATGATAAAAAACTCATTTTGCTACACAAGTTCACTGCGAGATTCGTTTTTTGCCTCCGCAGTGACCGCGGAGACAAAAGCGCCCGCAGAGATGAAAAAAAAACGCATTTTGCTACACCGATTCAGCGCGGATGCGTTTTTTATCTCCGCGGTTGCTGCTGAGAAAAAAACGACCATAGGATATGATAAAAAACTCATTTTGCAACACAAGTTCACTGCGAGATTCGTTTTTTGCCTCCGCAGTGACAGCGGAGACAAAAGCGCCCGCAGAGATGAAAAAAACGCATTTTGCTACACCGATTCAGCGCGGATGCGTTTTTTATCTCCGCGGTTGCTGCTGAGAAAAAAATGACCATTGGAGATGGTAAAAAACACATTTTGCTACACAAGTTCACCGCTGGATGCGTTTTTTGCCTCCGCAGTGACAGCGGAGACAAAAGCGCCCGCAGAGATGAAATAAACGCATTTTGCTACACCGATTCAGCGCGGATGCGTTTTTTATCTCCGCGGTTGCTGCTGAGAAAAAAACGACCATTGGAGATGGTAAAAAACACATTTTGCTACAAAAGTTCACCGCTGGATGAGACTTTTGCCTTCGCAGTGAAAGCGGAGACAAAAGCGCCCGCAGAGATGAAATAAACGTATTTTGCTACACCGATCCAGCGCGGATGTGTTTTTTTATCTCCGCGGTTGCTGCTGAGAAAAAAACGACCATTGGAGATGATAAAAAACACATTTTGCTACACAAGTTCACCGCTGGATGCGACTTTTGCCTTCGCAGTGACAGCAGAGACAAAAGCGCCCGCAGAGATGAAAGAAACGCATTTTGATACACCGATTCAGCGCGGATTCGTCTTTTATCTCCGCGGTTGCTGCTGAGAAAAAAACGACCATTGGAGATGATAAAAAACACATGTTGGTACACAAGGTCACCGCTGGATGCGACTTTTGCCTCCGCAGTGACAGCAGAGACAAAAGCGCCCGCAGAGATGAAAGAAACGCATTTTGCTACACCGATTCAGCGCGGATGCCTTTTTTTATCTCCGCGGTTGCTGCTGAGAAAAAAACGACCATTGGAGATGGTAAAAAACACATTTTGCTACACAAGTTCACCGCTGGATGCGTTTTTTGCCTCCGCAGTGACAGCGGAGACAAAAGTGCCCGCAGAGATGAAATAAATGCATTTTGCTACACCGATCCAGCGCGGATGTGTTTTTTTATCTCCGCGGTTGCTGCTGAGGAAAAAACGACCATTGGAGATGGTAAAAAACACATTTTGCTACACAAGTTCACCGCTGGATGAGACTTTTGCCTTCGCAGTGACAGCGGAGACAAAAGCGCCCGCAGAGGTGAAATAAACGTATTTTGTTACACCGATCCAGCGCGGATGTGTTTTTTATCTTCGCGGTTGCTGCTGAGAAAAAAACGACCATTGGAGATGATAAAAAACACATTTTGCTACACAAGTTCACCGCTGGATGCGACTTTTGCCTTCGCAGTGACAGCAGAGACAAAAGCGCCCGCAGAGATGAAAGAAACGCATTTTGATACACCGATTCAGCGCGGATGCGTTTTTTATCTCCGCGGTTGCTGCTGAGAAAAAAACGACCATTGGAGATGATAAAAAACACATTTTGCTACACAAGTTCACCGCTGGATGCGACTTTTGCCTTCGTAGTGACAGCGGAGACAAAAGCGCCCGCAGAGATGAAAGAAACGCATTTTGCTACACCGATTCAGCGCGGATGCGTTTTTTATCTCTGCGGTTGCTGCTGAGAAAAAAAACGACCATTGGAGAAGGTAAAAAACACATTTTGCTACACAAATTCACCGCTGGATGCGTTTTTTGCCTCCGCAGTGACAGCGGAGACAAAAGCGCCCGCAGAGATGAAATAAACGCATCTTGCTACACCGATTCGGCGCGGATGCGTTTTTTATCTCCGCGGTTACTGCTGAGAAAAAAAAGACCATTGGAGATGATAAAAAACACATTTTGCTACACAAGTTCACCGCTGGATGCGTTTTTTGCCTCCGCAGTGACAGCGGAGACAAAATTGCCCGCAGAGATGAAATAAATGCATTTTGCTACACCGATTCAGCGCGGATGCGTTTTTTATCTCCGCGGTTGCTGCTGAGAAAAAAACGACCATAGGAGATGATGAAAAACACATTTTGCTACACAAGTTCACGGCTGTATGCATTTTTTGCCTCCGCAGTGACAGCGGAGACAAAAGCGCCCGCAGAGATGAAATAAACGCATTTTGCTACACCGATTCAGCGCGGATGCGTTTTTTATCTCCGCGGTTGCTGCTGAGAAAAAAACGACCATTGGAGATGGTAAAAAACACATTTTGCTACACAAGTTCACCGCTGGATGAGACTTTTGCCTCCGCAGTGACAGCGGAGACAAAAGCGCCCGCAGAGATGAAATAAACGTATTTTGCTACACCGATCCAGCGCGGATGTGTTTTTTATCTCCGCGGTTGCTGCTGAGAAAAAAACGACCATTGGAGATGGTAAAAAACACATTTTGCTACACAAGTTCACCGCTGTATGCATTTTTTGCCTCCGCAGTGACAGCGGAGACAAAAGCGCCCGCAGAGATGAAATAAACGCATTTTGCTTCACCGATTCAGCGTGGATGCGTTTTTTATCTTCGCGGTTGCTGCTGAGAAAAAAAAGACCATTGGAGATGAGAAAAAACACATTTTGCTACACAAGTTCACCGCTGGATGCGTTTTTTGCCTCCGCAGTGACAGCGGAGACAAAATTGCCCGCAGAGATGAAATAAATGCATTTTGCTACACCGATTCAGCGCGGATGCGTTTTTTATCTCCGCGGTTGCTGCTGAGAAAAAAACGACCATTGGAGATGGTAAAAAACACATTTTGCTACACAAGTTCACCGCTGGATGAGACTTTTGCCTCCGCAGTGACAGCGGAGACAAAAGCGCCCGCAGAGATGAAATAAACGTATTTTGCTACACCGATCCAGCGCGGATGTGTTTTTTATCTCCGCGGTTGCTGCTGAGAAAAAAACGACCATTGGAGATGGTAAAAAACACATTTTGCTACACAAGTTCACCGCTGTATGCATTTTTTGCCTCCGCAGTGACAGCGGAGGCAAAAGCGCCCGCAGAGATGAAATAAACGCATTTTGCTTCACCGATTCATCGTGGATGCGTTTTTTATCTCCGCGGTTGCTGCTGAGAAAAAAATGACCATTGGAGATGGTAAAAAATACATTTTGCTACACAAGTTCACCGCTGGATGCGTTTTTTTGCCTCCGCAGTGACAGCGGAGACAAAAGCGCCCGCAGAGATGAAATAAACGCATTTTGATACACCGATTCAGCGCGGATGCGTTTTTTATCTCCGCGGTTGCTGCTGAGAAAAAAACGACCATTGGAGATGGTAAAAAACACATTTTGCTACAAAAGTTCACCGCTGGATGAGACTTTTGCCTTCGCAGTGAAAGCGGAGACAAAAGCGCCCATAGAGATGAAATAAACGTATTTTGCTACACCGATCCAGCGCGGATGTGTTTTTTTATCTCCGCGGTTGCTGCTGAGAAAAAAACGACCATTGGAGATGATAAAAAACACATTTTGCTACACAAGTTCACCGCTGGATGCGACTTTTGCCTTCGCAGTGACAGCAGAGACAAAAGCGCCCGCAGAGATGAAAGAAACGCATTTTGATACACCGATTCAGCGCGGATTCGTTTTTTTATCTCCGCGGTTGCTGCTGAGAAAAAAACGACCATTGGAGATGATAAAAAACACATGTTGGTACACAAGGTCACCGCTGGATGCGACTTTTGCCTCCGCAGTGACAGCAGAGACAAAAGCGCCCGCAGAGATGAAAGAAACGCATTTTGCTACACCGATTCAGCGCGGATGCGTTTTTTATCTCCGCGGTTGCTGCTGAGAAAAAAACGACCATTGGAGATGGTAAAAAACACATTTTGCTACACAAGTTCACCGCTGGATGAGACTTTTGCCTCCGCAGTGACAGCGGAGACAAAAGCGCCCGCAGAGATGAAATAAACGTATTTTGCTACACCGATCCAGCGCGGATGTGTTTTTTATCTCCGCGGTTGCTGCTGAGAAAAAAACGACCATTGGAGATGGTAAAAAACACATTTTGCTACACAAGTTCACCGCTGTATGCATTTTTTGCCTCCGCAGTGACAGCGGAGACAAAAGCGCCCGCAGAGATGAAATAAACGCATTTTGCTTCACCGATTCAGCGTGGATGCGTTTTTTATCTTCGCGGTTGCTGCTGAGAAAAAAAAGACCATTGGAGATGATAAAAAACACATTTTGCTACACAAGTTCACCGCTGGATGCGTTTTTTGCCTCCGCAGTGACAGCGGAGACAAAATTGCCCGCAGAGATGAAATAAATGCATTTTGCTACACCGATTCAGCGCGGATGCGTTTTTTATCTCCGCGGTTGCTGCTGAGAAAAAAACGACCATTGGAGATGATAAAAAACACATGTTGGTACACAAGGTCACCGCTGTATGCATTTTTTGCCTCCGCAGTGACAGCGGAGACAAAAGCGCCCGCAGAGATGAAATAAACGCATTTTGCTACACCGATTCAGCGCGGATGCGTTTTTTATCTCCGCGGTTGCTGCTGAGAAAAAAACGACCATTGGAGATGGTAAAAAACACATTTTGCTACACAAGTTCACCGCTGGATGAGACTTTTGCCTCCGCAGTGACAGCGGAGACAAAAGCGCCCGCAGAGATGAAATAAACGTATTTTGCTATACCGATCCAGCGCGGATGTGTTTTTTATCTCCGCGGTTGCTGCTGAGAAAAAAACGACCATTGGAGATGGTAAAAAACACATTTTGCTACACAAGTTCACCGCTGTATGCATTTTTTGCCTCCGTAGTGACAGCGGAGGCAAAAGCGCCCGCAGAGATGAAATAAACGCATTTTGCTTCACCGATTCATCGTGGATGCGTTTTTTATCTCCGCGGTTGCTGCTGAGAAAAAAATGACCATTGGAGATGGTAAAAAATACATTTTGCTACACAAGTTCACCGCTGGATGCGTTTTTTGCCTCCGCAGTGACAGCGGAGACAAAAGCGCCCGCAGAGATGAAATAAACGCATTTTGATACACCGATTCAGCGCGGATGCGTTTTTTATCTCCGCGGTTGCTGCTGAGAAAAAAACGACCATTGGAGATGGTAAAAAACACATTTTGCTACAAAAGTTCACCGCTGGATGAGACTTTTGCCTTCGCAGTGAAAGCGGAGACAAAAGCGCCCATAGAGATGAAATAAACGTATTTTGCTACACCGATCCAGCGCGGATGTGTTTTTTTATCTCCGCGGTTGCTGCTGAGAAAAAAACGACCATTGGAGATGATAAAAAACACATTTTGCTACACAAGTTCACCGCTGGATGCGACTTTTGCCTTCGCAGTGACAGCAGAGACAAAAGCGCCCGCAGAGATGAAAGAAACGCGTTTTGATACACCGATTCAGCGCGGATTCGTTTTT
This sequence comes from Cerceris rybyensis, assembly GCA_910591515.1. Taxonomy (NCBI): domain Eukaryota; kingdom Metazoa; phylum Arthropoda; class Insecta; order Hymenoptera; family Crabronidae; genus Cerceris; species Cerceris rybyensis. The sequence continues at coordinate 65,124 of CAJUXP010000145.1, forward strand.
TATCTCCGCGGTTGCTGCTGAGAAAAAAACGACCATTGGAGATGATAAAAAACACATGTTGGTACACAAGGTCACCGCTGGATGCGACTTTTGCCTCCGCAGTGACAGCAGAGACAAAAGCGCCCGCAGAGATGAAAGAAACGCATTTTGCTACACCGATTCAGCGCGGATGCGTTTTTTATCTCCGCGGTTGCTGCTGAGAAAAAAACGACCATTGGAGATGGTAAAAAACACATTTTGCTACACAAGTTCACCGCTGGATGCGTTTTTTGCCTCCGCAGTGACAGCGGAGACAAAAGTGCCCGCAGAGATGAAATAAATGCATTTTGCTACACCGATCCAGCGCGGATGTGTTTTTTTATCTCCGCGGTTGCTGCTGAGAAAAAAACGACCATTGGAGATGGTAAAAAACACATTTTGCTACACAAGTTCACCGCTGGATGAGACTTTTGCCTTCGCAGTGACAGCGGAGACAAAAGCGCCCGCAGAGGTGAAATAAACGTATTTTGTTACACCGATCCAGCGCGGATGTGTTTTTTATCTTCGCGGTTGCTGCTGAGAAAAAAACGACCATTGGAGATGATAAAAAACACATTTTGCTACACAAGTTCACCGCTGGATGCGACTTTTCCTTCGCAGTGACAGCAGAGACAAAAGCGCCCGCAGAGATGAAAGAAACGCATTTTGATACACCGATTCAGCGCGGATGCGTTTTTTATCTCCGCGGTTGCTGCTGAGAAAAAAACGACCATTGGAGATGATAAAAAACACATTTTGCTACACAAGTTCACCGCTGGATGCGACTTTTGCCTTCGTAGTGACAGCGGAGACAAAAGCGCCCGCAGAGATGAAAGAAACGCATTTTGCTACACCGATTCAGCGCGGATGCGTTTTTTATCTCTGCGGTTGCTGCTGAGAAAAAAACGACCATTGGAGAAGGTAAAAAACACATTTTGCTACACAAATTCACCGCTGGATGCGTTTTTTGCCACCGCAGTGACAGCGGAGACAAAAGCGCCCGCAGAGATGAAATAAACGCATCTTGCTACACCGATTCGGCGCGGATGCGTTTTTTATCTCCGCGGTTACTGCTGAGAAAAAAAAGACCATTGGAGATGATAAAAAAACACATTTTGCTACACAAGTTCACCGCTGGATGCGTTTTTTGCCTCCGCAGTGACAGCGGAGACAAAATTGCCCGCAGAGATGAAATAAATGCATTTTGCTACACCGATTCAGCGCGGATGCGTTTTTTATCTCCGCGGTTGCTGCTGAGAAAAAAACGACCATAGGAGATGATAAAAAACACATTTTGCTACACAAGTTCACGGCTGTATGCATTTTTTGCCTCCGCAGTGACAGCGGAGACAAAAGCGCCCGCAGAGATGAAATAAACGCATTTTGCTACACCGATTCAGCGCGGATGCGTTTTTTATCTCCGCGGTTGCTGCTGAGAAAAAAAACGACCATTGGAGATGGTAAAAAACACATTTTGCTACACAAGTTCACCGCTGGATGAGACTTTTGCCTCCGCAGTGACAGCGGAGACAAAAGCGCCCGCAGAGATGAAATAAACGTATTTTGCTACACCGATCCAGCGCGGATGTGTTTTTTATCTCCGCGGTTGCTGCTGAGAAAAAAACGACCATTGGAGATGGTAAAAAACACATTTTGCTACACAAGTTCACCGCTGAATGCATTTTTTGCCTCCGCAGTGACAGCGGAGACAAAAGCGCCCGCAGAGATGAAATAAACGCATTTTGCTTCACCGATTCAGCGTGGATGCGTTTTTTATCTCCGCGGTTGCTGCTGAGAAAAAAAAGACCATTGGAGATGATAAAAAACACATTTTGCTACACAAGTTCACCGCTGGATGCGTTTTTTTGCCTCCGCAGTGACAGCGGAGACAAAATTGCCCGCAGAGATGAAATAAATGCATTTTGCTACACCGATTCAGCGCGGATGCGTTTTTTTATCTCCGCGGTTGCTGCTGAGAAAAAAACGACCATTGGAGATGATAAAAAACACATGTTGGTACACAAGGTCACCGCTGTATGCATTTTTTGCCTCCGCAGTGACAGCGGAGACAAAAGCGCCCGCAGAGATGAAATAAACGCATTTTGCTACACCGATTCAGCGCGGATGCGTTTTTTATCTCCGCGGTTGCTGCTGAGAAAAAAACGACCATTGGAGATGGTAAAAAACACATTTTGCTACACAAGTTCACCGCTGGATGAGACTTTTGCCTCCGCAGTGACAGCGGAGACAAAAGCGCCCGCAGAGATGAAATAAACGTATTTTGCTACACCGATCCAGCGCGGATGTGTTTTTTATCTCCGCGGTTGCTGCTGAGAAAAAAACGACCATTGGAGATGGTAAAAAACACATTTTGCTACACAAGTTCACCGCTGTATGCATTTTTTGCCTCCGCAGTGACAGCGGAGGAAAAAGCGCCCGCAGAGATGAAATAAACGCATTTTGCTTCACCGATTCATCGTGGATGCGTTTTATATCTCCGCGGTTGCTGCTGAGAAAAAAATGACCATTGGAGATGGTAAAAAATACATTTTGCTACACAAGTTCACCGCTGGATGCGTTTTTTGCCTCCGCAGTGACAGCGGAGACAAAAGCGCCCGCAGAGATGAAATAAACGCATTTTGCTACACCGATTCAGCGCGGATGCGTTTTTTATCTCCGCGGTTGCTGCTGAGAAAAAAACGACCATTGGAGATGGTAAAAAACACATTTTGCTACACAAGTTCACCGCTGGATGAGACTTTTGCCTTCGCAGTGACAGCGGAGACAAAAGCGCCCGCAGAGGTGAAATAAACGTATTTTGCTACACCGATCCAGCGCGGATGTGTTTTTTATCTCCGCGGTTGCTGCTGAGAAAAAAACGACCATTGGAGATGATAAAAAACACATTTTGCTACACAAGTTCACCGCTGGATGCGACTTTTGCCTTCGCAGTGACAGCAGAGACAAAAGCGCCCGCAGAGATGAAAAAAAAACGCATTTTGCTACACCGATTCAGCGCGGATGCGTTTTTTATCTCCGCGGTTGCTGCTGAGAAAAATACGACCATAGGAGATGATAAAAAACTCATTTTGCTACACAAGTTCACTGCGAGATTCGTTTTTTGCCTCCGCAGTGACAGCGGAGACAAAAGCGCCCGCAGAGATGAAAAAAAACGCATTTTGCTACACCGATTCAGCGCGAATGCGTTTTTTATCTCCGCGGTTGCTGCTGAGAAAAAAACGACCATAGGAGATGATAAAAAACTCATTTTGCTACACAAGTTCACTGCGAGATTCGTTTTTTGCCTCCGCAGTGACAGCGGAGACAAAAGCGCCCGCAGAGATGAAAAAAAAAACGCATTTTGCTACACCGATTCAGCGCGGATGCGTTTTTTATCTCCGCGGTTGCTGCTGAGAAAAAAACGACCATAGGATATGATAAAAAACTCATTTTGCAACACAAGTTCACTGCGAGATTCGTTTTTTGCCTCCGCAGTGACAGCGGAGACAAAAGCGCCCGCAGAGATGAAAAAAAAACGCATTTTGCTACACCGATTCAGCGCGGATGCGTTTTTTATCTCCGCGGTTGCTGCTGAGAAAAAAATGACCATTGGAGATGGTAAAAAACACATTTTGCTACACAAGTTCACCGCTTGATGCGTTTTTTGCCTCCGCAGTGACAGCGGAGACAAAAGCGCCCGCAGAGATGAAATAAACGCATTTTGCTACACCGATTCAGCGCGGATGCGTTTTTTATCTCCGCGGTTGCTGCTGAGAAAAAAACGACCATTGGAGATGGTAAAAAACACATTTTGCTACACAAGTTCACCGCTGGATGAGACTTTTGCCTTCGCAGTGAAAGCGGAGACAAAAGCGCCCGCAGAGATGAAATAAACGTATTTTGCTACACCGATCCAGCGCGGATGTGTTTTTTTATCTCCGCGGTTGCTGCTGAGAAAAAAACGACCATTGGAGATGATAAAAAACACATTTTGCTACACAAGTTCACCGCTGGATGCGACTTTTGCCTTCGCAGTGACAGCAGAGACAAAAGCGCCCGCAGAGATGAAAGAAACGCATTTTGATACACCGATTCAGCGCGGATGCGTTTTTTATCTCCGCGGTTGCTGCTGAGAAAAAAACGACCATTGGAGATGATAAAAAACACATGTTGGTACACAAGGTCACCGCTGGATGCGACTTTTGCCTCCACAGTGACAGCAGAGACAAAAGCGCCCGCAGAGATGAAAGAAACGCATTTTGCTACACCGATCCAGCGCGGATGTGTTTTTTATCTCCGCGGTTGCTGCTGAGAAAAAAACGACCATAGGATATGATAAAAAACTCATTTTGCAACACAAGTTCACTGCGAGATTCGTTTTTTGCCTCCGCAGTGACAGCGGAGACAAAAGCGCCCGCAGAGATGAAAAAAAACGCATTTTGCTACACCGATTCAGCGCGGATGCGTTTTTTATCTCCGCGGTTGCTGCTGAGAAAAAAACGACCATAGGAGATGATAAAAAACTCATTTTGCTACACAAGTTCACTGCGAGATTCGTTTTTTGCCTCCGCAGTGACAGCGGAGACAAAAGCGCCCGCAGAGATGAAAAAAAAACGCATTTTGCTACACCGATTCAGCGCGGATGCGTTTTTTATCTCCGCGGTTGCTGCTGAGAAAAAGACGACCATAGGAGATGATAAAAAACTCATTTTGCTACACAAGTTCACTGCGAGATTCGTTTTTTGCCTCCGCAGAGACAGCGGAGACAAAAGCGCCCGCAGAGATGAAAAAAAACGCATTTTGCTACACCGATTCAGCGCGGATGCGTTTTTTATCTCCGCGGTTGCTGCTGAGAAAAAAACGACCATAGGAGATGATAAAAAACTCATTTTGCTACACAAGTTCACTGCGAGATTCGTTTTTTGCCTCCGCAGTGATAGCGGAGACAAAAGCGCCCGCAGAGATGAAAAAAAACGCATTTTGCTACATCGATTCAGCGCGGATGCGTTTTTTATCTCCGCGGTTGCTGCTGAGAAAAAAACGACCATCATTTAGGAGATGATAAAAAACTCATTTTGCTACACAAGTTCACTGCGAGATTCGTTTTTTGCCTCCGCAGTGACAGCGGAGACAAAAGCGCCCGCAGAGATGAAAAAAAACGCATTTTGCTACACCGATTCAGCGGGGATGCGTTTTTTATCTCCGCGGTTGCTGCAGAGAAAAAAACGACCATAGGAGATGATAAAAAACTCATTTTGCTACACAAGTTCACTGCGAGATTCGTTTTTTGCCTCCGCAGTGACAGCGGAGACAAAAGCGCCCGCAGAGATGAAATAAACGCATTTTGCTACACCGATTCAGCGCGGATGCGTTTTTTATCTCCGCGGTTGCTGCTGAGAAAAAAACGACCATTGGAGATGGTAAAAAACACATTTTGCTACACAAGTTCACCGCTGGATGAGACTTTTGCCTTCGCAGTGACAGCGGAGACAAAAGCGCCCGCAGAGGTGAAATAAACGTATTTTGCTACACCGATCCAGCGCGGATGTGTTTTTTATCTCCGCGGTTGCTGCTGAGAAAAAAACGACCATTGGAGATGATAAAAAACACATTTTGCTACACAAGTTCACCGCTGGATGCGACTTTTGCCTTCGCAGTGACAGCAGAGACAAAAGCGCCCCGCAGAGATGAAAAAAAAACGCATTTTGCTACACCGATTCAGCGCGGATGCGTTTTTTATCTCCGCGGTTGCTGCTGAGAAAAATACGACCATAGGAGATGATAAAAAACTCATTTTGCTACACAAGTTCACTGCGAGATTCGTTTTTTGCCTCCGCAGTGACAGCGGAGACAAAAGCGCCCGCAGAGATGAAAAAAAACGCATTTTGCTACACCGATTCAGCGCGAATGCGTTTTTTATCTCCGCGGTTGCTGCTGAGAAAAAAACGACCATAGGAGATGATAAAAAACTCATTTTGCTACACAAGTTCACTGCGAGATTCGTTTTTTGCCTCCGCAGTGACAGCGGAGACAAAAGCGCCCGCAGAGATGAAAAAAAACGCATTTTGCTACACCGATTCAGCGCGGATGCGTTTTTTATCTCCGCGGTTGCTGCTGAGAAAAAAACGACCATAGGATATGATAAAAAACTCATTTTGCAACACAAGTTCACTGCGAGATTCGTTTTTTGCCTCCGCAGTGACAGCGGAGACAAAAGCGCCCGCAGAGATGAAAAAAAACGCATTTTGCTACACCGATTCAGCGCGGATGCGTTTTTTATCTCCGCGGTTGCTGCTGAGAAAAAAATGACCATTGGAGATGGTAAAAAAACACATTTTGCTACACAAGTTCACCGCTTGATGCGTTTTTTGCCTCCGCAGTGACAGCGGAGACAAAAGCGCCCGCAGAGATGAAATAAACGCATTTTGCTACACCGATTCAGCGCGGATGCGTTTTTTATCTCCGCGGTTGCTGCTGAGAAAAAAACGACCATTGGAGATGGTAAAAAACACATTTTGCTACACAAGTTCACCGCTGGATGAGACTTTTGCCTTCGCAGTGAAAGCGGAGACAAAAGCGCCCGCAGAGATGAAATAAACGTATTTTGCTACACCGATCCAGCGCGGATGTGTTTTTTTATCTCCGCGGTTGCTGCTGAGAAAAAAACGACCATTGGAGATGATAAAAAACACATTTTGCTACACAAGTTCACCGCTGGATGCGACTTTTGCCTTCGCAGTGACAGCAGAGACAAAAGCGCCCGCAGAGATGAAAGAAACGCATTTTGATACACCGATTCAGCGCGGATGCGTTTTTTATCTCCGCGGTTGCTGCTGAGAAAAAAAACGACCATTGGAGATGATAAAAAACACATGTTGGTACACAAGGTCACCGCTGGATGCGACTTTTGCCTCCACAGTGACAGCAGAGACAAAAGCGCCCGCAGAGATGAAAGAAACGCATTTTGCTACACCGATCCAGCGCGGATGTGTTTTTTATCTCCGCGGTTGCTGCTGAGAAAAAAACGACCATAGGATATGATAAAAAACTCATTTTGCAACACAAGTTCACTGCGAGATTCGTTTTTTGCCTCCGCAGTGACAGCGGAGACAAAAGCGCCCCGCAGAGATGAAAAAAAACGCATTTTGCTACACCGATTCAGCGCGGATGCGTTTTTTTATCTCCGCGGTTGCTGCTGAGAAAAAAACGACCATAGGAGATGATAAAAAACTCATTTTGCTACACAAGTTCACTGCGAGATTCGTTTTTTGCCTCCGCAGTGACAGCGGAGACAAAAGCGCCCGCAGAGATGAAAAAAAACGCATTTTGCTACACCGATTCAGCGCGGATGCGTTTTTTATCTCCGCGGTTGCTGCTGAGAAAAAGACGACCATAGGAGATGATAAAAAACTCATTTTGCTACACAAGTTCACTGCGAGATTCGTTTTTTGCCTCCGCAGAGACAGCGGAGACAAAAGCGCCCGCAGAGATGAAAAAAAAACGCATTTTGCTACACCGATTCAGCGCGGATGCGTTTTTTATCTCCGCGGTTGCTGCTGAGAAAAAAACGACCATAGGAGATGATAAAAAACTCATTTTGCTACACAAGTTCACTGCGAGATTCGTTTTTTGCCTCCGCAGTGATAGCGGAGACAAAAGCGCCCGCAGAGATGAAAAAAAACGCATTTTGCTACATCGATTCAGCGCGGATGCGTTTTTTATCTCCGCGGTTGCTGCTGAGAAAAAAACGACCATAGGAGATGATAAAAAACTCATTTTGCTACACAAGTTCACTGCGAGATTCGTTTTTTGCCTCCGCAGTGACAGCGGAGACAAAAGCGCCCGCAGAGATGAAAAAAAACGCATTTTGCTACACCGATTCAGCGGGGATGCGTTTTTTATCTCCGCGGTTGCTGCAGAGAAAAAAACGACCATAGGAGATGATAAAAAACTCATTTTGCTACACAAGTTCACTGCGAGATTCGTTTTTTGCCTCCGCAGTGACAGCGGAGACAAAAGCGCCCGCAGAGATGAAAAAAAAAACGCATTTTGCTACACCGATTCAGCGCGGATGCGTTTTTATCTCCGCGGTTGCTGCTGAGAAAAAAAACGACCATAGGAGATGATAAAAAACTCATTTTGCTACACAAGTTCACTGCGAGATTCGTTTTTTGCCTCCGCAGTGACAGCGGAGACAAAAGCGCCCGCAGAGATGAAAAAAAACGCATTTTGCTACACCGATTCAGCGCGGATGCGTTTTTTATCTCCGCGGTTGCTGCTGAGAAAAAAACGACCATAGGATATGATAAAAAACTCATTTTGCAACACAAGTTCACAGCGAGATTCGTTTTTTGCCTCCGCAGTGACAGCGGAGACAAAAGCGCCCGCAGAGATGAAAAAAACGCATTTTGCTACACCGATTCAGCGCGGATGCGTTTTTTATCTCCGCGGTTGCTGCTGAGAAAAAAACGACCATAGGAGATGATAAAAAACTCATTTTGCTACACAAGTTCACTGCGAGATTCGTTTTTTGCCTCCGCAGTGACAGCGGAGACAAAAGCGGACCGCAGAGATGAAAAAAAACGCATTTTGCTACACCGATTCAGCGCGGATGCGTTTTTTATCTCCGCGGTTGCTGCTGAGAAAAATACGACCATAGGATATGATAAAAAAACTCATTTTGCAACACAAGTTCACTGCGAGATTCGTTTTTTGCCTCCGCAGTGACAGCGGAGACAAAAGCGCCCGCAGAGATGAAAAAAAACGCATTTTGCTACACCGATTCAGCGCGGATGCGTTTTTTATCTCCGCGGTTGCTGCTGAGAAAAAAACGACCATAGGAGATGATAAAAAACTCATTTTGCTACACAAGTTCACTGCGAGATTCGTTTTTTGCCTCCGCAGAGACAGCGGAGACAAAAGCGCCCGCAGAGATGAAAAAAAAACGCATTTTGCTACACCGATTCAGCGCGGATGCGTTTTTTATCTCCGCGGTTGCTGCTGAGAAAAAAACGACCATAGGAGATGATAAAAAACTCATTTTGCTACACAAGTTCACTGCGAGATTCGTTTTTTGCCTCCGCAGTGATAGCGGAGACAAAAGCGCCCGCAGAGATGAAAAAAAACGCATTTTGCTACATCGATTCAGCGCGGATGCGTTTTTTATCTCCGCGGTTGCTGCTGAGAAAAAAACGACCATAGGAGATGATAAAAAACTCATTTTGCTACACAAGTTCACTGCGAGATTCGTTTTTTGCCTCCGCAGTGTCAGCGGAGACAAAAGCGCCCGCAGAGATGAAAAAAAACGCATTTTGCTACACCGATTCAGCGCGGATGCGTTTTTTATCTCCGCGGTTGCTGCAGAGAAAAAAACGACCATAGGAGATGATAAAAAACTCATTTTGCTACACAAGTTCACTGCGAGATTCGTTTTTTGCCTCCGCAGTGACAGCGGAGACAAAAGCGCCCGCAGAGATGAAAAAAAACGCATTTTGCTACACCGATTCAGCGCGGATGCGTTTTTTATCTCCGCGGTTGCTGCTGAGAAAAAAAACGACCATAGGAGATGATAAAAAACTCATTTTGCTACACAAGTTCACTGCGAGATTCGTTTTTTGCCTCCGCAGTGACAGCGGAGACAAAAGCGCCCGCAGAGATGAAAAAAAAAACGCATTTTGCTACACCGATTCAGCGCGGATGCGTTTTTTATCTCCGCGGTTGCTGCTGAGAAAAAAACGACCATAGGAGATGATAAAAAACTCATTTTGCTACACAAGTTCACTGCGAGATTCGTTTTTTGCCTCCGCAGTGACAGCGGAGACAAAAGCGCCCGCAGAGATGAAAAAAACGCATTTTGCTATATCGATTCAGCGCGGATGCGTTTTTTATCTCCGCGGTTGCTGCTGAGAAAAAAACGACCATAGGAGATGATAAAAAACTCATTTTGCTACACAAGTTCACTGCGAGATTCGTTTTTTGCCTCCGCAGTGACAGCGGAGACAAAAGCGCCCGCAGAGATGAAAAAAAAACGCATTTTGCTACACCGATTCAGCGCGGATGCGTTTTTTATCTCCGCGGTTGCTGCTGAGAAAAAAACGACCATAGGAGATGATAAAAAACTCATTTTGCTACACAAGTTCACTGCGAGATTCGTTTTTTGCCTCCGCAGTGACAGCGGAGACAAAAGCGCCCGCAGAGATGAACAAAACGCATTTTGCTACACCGATTCAGCGCGGATACGTTTTTTATCTCCGCGGTTGCTGCTGAGAAAAAAAACGACCATAGGAGATGATAAAAAACTCATTTTGCTACACAAGTTCACTGCGAGATTCGTTTTTTGCCTCCGCAGTGACAGCGGAGACAAAAGCGCCCGCAGAGATGAACAAAACGCATTTTGCTACACCGATTCAGCGCGGATGCGTTTTTTATCTCCGCGGTTGCTGCTGAGAAAAAAACGACCATAGGAGATGATAAAAAACTCATTTTGCTACACAAGTTCACTGCGAGATTCGTTTTTTGCCTCCGCAGTGACAGCAGAGACAAAAGCGCCCGCAGAGATGAAAAAAAACGCATCTTGCTACACCGATTCAGCGCGGATGCGTTTTTTATCACCGCGGTTGCTGCTGAGAAAAAAAACGACCATAGGAGATGATAAAAAACTCATTTTGCTACACAAGTTCACTGCGAGATTCATTTTTTGCCTCCGCAGAGACAGCGGAGACAAAAGCGCCCGCAGAGATGAAAAAAAACGCATTTTGCTACACCGATTCAGCGCGGATGCGTTTTTTATCTCCGCGGTTGCTGTTGAGAAAAAAACGACCATAGGAGGTGATAAAAAACTCATTTTGCTACACAAGTTCACTGCGAGATTCGTTTTTTGCCTCCGCAGTGACAGCGGAGACAAAAGCGCCCGCAGAGATGAAAAAAAAACGCATTTTGCTACACCGATTCAGCGCGGATGCGTTTTTTATCTCCGCGGTTGCTGCTGAGAAAAAAACGACCATAGGAGATGATAAAAAACTCATTTTGCTACACAAGTTCACTGCGAGATTCGTTTTTTGCCTCCGCAGTGACAGCGGAGACAAAAGCGCCTGCAGAGATGAAAAAAACGCATTTTGCTACATCGATTCAGCGCGGATGCGTTTTTTATCTCCGCGGTTGCTGCTGAGAAAAAAACGACCATAGGAGATGATAAAAAACTCATTTTGCTACACAAGTTCACTGCGAGATTCGTTTTTTGCCTCCGCAGTGACAGCGGAGACAAAAGCGCCCGCAGAGATGAAAAAAAAAACGCATTTTGCTACATCGATTCAGCGCGGATGCGTTTTTTATCTCCGCGGTTGCTGCTGAGAAAAAAAACGACCATAGGATATGATAAAAAACTCATTTTGCAACACAAGTTCACTGCGAGATTCGTTTTTTGCCTCCGCAGTGACAGCGGAGACAAAAGCGCCCGCAGAGATGAAAAAAAACGCATTTTGCTACACCGATTCAGCGCGGATGCGTTTTTTATCTCCGCGGTTGCTGCTGAGAAAAAAATGACCATTGGAGATGGTAAAAAAACACATTTTGCTACACAAGTTCACCGCTTGATGCGTTTTTTGCCTCCGCAGTGACAGCGGAGACAAAAGCGCCCGCAGAGATGAAATAACGCATTTTGCTACACCGATCCAGCGCGGATGTGTTTTTTTATCTCCGCGGTTGCTGCTGAGAAAAAAACGACCATTGGAGATGGTAAAAAACACATTTTGCTACACAAGTTCACCGCTGGATGAGACTTTTGCCTTCGCAGTGACAGCGGAGACAAAAGCGCCCGCAGAGGTGAAATAAACGTATTTTGTTACACCGATCCAGCGCGGATGTGTTTTTTATCTTCGCGGTTGCTGCTGAGAAAAAAACGACCATTGGAGATGATAAAAAACACATTTTGCTACACAAGTTCACCGCTGGATGCGACTTTTCCTTCGCAGTGACAGCAGAGACAAAAGCGCCCGCAGAGATGAAAGAAACGCATTTTGATACACCGATTCAGCGCGGATGCGTTTTTTATCTCCGCGGTTGCTGCTGAGAAAAAAACGACCATTGGAGATGATAAAAAACACATTTTGCTACACAAGTTCACCGCTGGATGCGACTTTTGCCTTCGTAGTGACAGCGGAGACAAAAGCGCCCGCAGAGATGAAAGAAACGCATTTTGCTACACCGATTCAGCGCGGATGCGTTTTTTATCTCTGCGGTTGCTGCTGAGAAAAAAACGACCATTGGACAAGGTAAAAAACACATTTTGCTACACAAATTCACCGCTGGATGCGTTTTTTGCCACCGCAGTGACAGCGGAGACAAAAGCGCCCGCAGAGATGAAATAAACGCATCTTGCTACACCGATTCGGCGCGGATGCGTTTTTTATCTCCGCGGTTACTGCTGAGAAAAAAAAGACCATTGGAGATGATAAAAAACACATTTTGCTACACAAGTTCACCGCTGGATGCGTTTTTTGCCTCCGCAGTGACAGCGGAGACAAAATTGCCCGCAGAGATGAAATAAATGCATTTTGCTACACCGATTCAGCGCGGATGCGTTTTTTATCTCCGCGGTTGCTGCTGAGAAAAAAACGACCATAGGAGATGATAAAAAACACATTTTGCTACACAAGTTCACGGCTGTATGCATTTTTTGCCTCCGCAGTGACAGCGGAGACAAAAGCGCCCGCAGAGATGAAATAAACGCATTTTGCTACACCGATTCAGCGCGGATGCGTTTTTTATCTCCGCGGTTGCTGCTGAGAAAAAAACGACCATTGGAGATGGTAAAAAACACATTTTGCTACACAAGTTCACCGCTGGATGAGACTTTTGCCTCCGCAGTGACAGCGGAGACAAAAGCGCCCGCAGAGATGAAATAAACGTATTTTGCTACACCGATCCAGCGCGGATGTGTTTTTTTATCTCCGCGGTTGCTGCTGAGAAAAAAACGACCATTGGAGATGGTAAAAAACACATTTTGCTACAAAAGTTCACCGCTGTATGCATTTTTTGCCTCCGCAGTGACAGCGGAGACAAAAGCGCCCGCAGAGATGAAATAAACGCATTTTGCTTCACCGATTCAGCGTGGATGCGTTTTTTATCTCCGCGGTTGCTGCTGAGAAAAAAAAGACCATTGGAGATGATAAAAAACACATTTTGCTACACAAGTTCACCGCTGGATGCGTTTTTTGCCTCCGCAGTGACAGCGGAGACAAAATTGCCCGCAGAGATGAAATAAATGCATTTTGCTACACCGATTCAGCGCGGATGCGTTTTTTATCTCCGCGGTTGCTGCTGAGAAAAAAACGACCATTGGAGATGATAAAAAACACATGTTGGTACACAAGGTCACCGCTGTATGCATTTTTTGCCTCCGCAGTGACAGCGGAGACAAAAGCGCCCGCAGAGATGAAATAAACGCATTTTGCTACACCGATTCAGCGCGGATGCGTTTTTATCTCCGTGGTTGCTGCTGAGAAAAAAACGACCATTGGAGATGGTAAAAAACACATTTTGCTACACAAGTTCACCGCTGGATGAGACTTTTGCCTCCGCAGTGACAGCGGAGACAAAAGCGCCCGCAGAGATGAAATAAACGTATTTTGCTACACCGATCCAGCGCGGATGTGTTTTTTATCTCCGCGGTTGCTGCTGAGAAAAAAACGACCATTGGAGATGGTAAAAAACACATTTTGCTACACAAGTTCACCGCTGTATGCATTTTTTGCCTCCGCAGTGACAGCGGAGGCAAAAGCGCCCGCAGAGATGAAATAAACGCATTTTGCTTCACCGATTCATCGTGGATGCGTTTTATATCTCCGCGGTTGCTGCTGAGAAAAAAAATGACCATTGGAGATGGTAAAAAATACATTTTGCTACACAAGTTCACCGCTGGATGCGTTTTTTGCCTCCGCAGTGACAGCGGAGACAAAAGCGCCCGCAGAGATGAAATAAACGCATTTTGCTACACCGATTCAGCGCGGATGCGTTTTTTATCTCCGCGGTTGCTGCTGAGAAAAAAACGACCATTGGAGATGGTAAAAAACACATTTTGCTACACAAGTTCACCGCTGGATGAGACTTTTGCCTTCGCAGTGACAGCGGAGACAAAAGCGCCCGCAGAGGTGAAATAAACGTATTTTGCTACACCGATCCAGCGCGGATGTGTTTTTTTATCTCCGCGGTTGCTGCTGAGAAAAAAACGACCATTGGAGATGATAAAAAACACATTTTGCTACACAAGTTCACCGCTGGATGCGACTTTTGCCTTCGCAGTGACAGCAGAGACAAAAGCGCCCGCAGAGATGAAAAAAAACGCATTTTGCTACACCGATTCAGCGCGGATGCGTTTTTTATCTCCGCGGTTGCTGCTGAGAAAAATACGACCATAGGAGATGATAAAAAACTCATTTTGCTACACAAGTTCACTGCGAGATTCGTTTTTTGCCTCCGCAGTGACAGCGGAGACAAAAGCGCCCGCAGAGATGAAAAAAAAACGCATTTTGCTACACCGATTCAGCGCGAATGCGTTTTTTATCTCCGCGGTTACTGCTGAGAAAAAAACGACCATAGGAGATGATAAAAAACTCATTTTGCTACACAAGTTCACTGCGAGATTCGTTTTTTGCCTCCGCAGTGACAGCGGAGACAAAAGCGCCCGCAGAGATGAAAAAAAACGCATTTTGCTACACCGATTCAGCGCGGATGCGTTTTTTATCTCCGCGGTTGCTGCTGAGAAAAAAACGACCATAGGATATGATAAAAAACTCATTTTGCAACACAAGTTCACTGCGAGATTCGTTTTTTGCCTCCGCAGTGACAGCGGAGACAAAAGCGCCCGCAGAGATGAAAAAAAA